>JBBDGP010003013.1:0-225000 GCA_037952835.1 Lithobates septentrionalis
GAGAGAGGGGGGAGAGAGAAGGGAGAGAGGGGGGAGAGAAGGGAGAGAGGGGGGAGAGAAGGAGAGAGGCCGGTCACAGATCACTCACTTGAAAGTCAGCAGGCAGAAGGCTTAGGCTCAGTTATCAGCATCCCATACAGATCACCGACGGATCACAGTTTGAACGTTCCCGCCCACACGTTCTATTCACAGAAGCAGCACACAGGCTGCCCGGAGTGTGGGGCGGGCACAGTGAGAGAGGGGGCTGGGGAAGGCAGAGCGGATCCAACCATCTTCCATTCGGCTGTGCTCACTGCTCAGTCTGAATGGAAAGGACACAGAACTGTCAGCTCAGAAGCCGGGAACAGCACTGTGACAGGACAAATGTCCGCTCACAGCACGAACGTTCCTGCAGCTTCTGGGCTGTTATCCAGCCCTGCCAGCCTCCCTCTGGAGTCACCGAGCAGTAACACTGGGCCAACTGCACATGCTCAGTTCCCAGCTGGCAGCACATCGGCCTTTTTACTGGGAATCAGAGCGGCCTGGGGGGAAATTGCATCCCTGCCCCCCGGCCCAGCCCGCCCCTGCCTACCAACCACCTGGATAAGTACACAAGCAGGCTGTCAGGAGCCGTAAACCAGGCGGAGACAGTGCAGTTAAAAATAACACCGTTAATGCAATAGCAAAAATAACACAAATCAGGAATGTAGTCAAAAACAGAAGCCAGGGTTTGGAAGTCAGAGCGGGTAATCAGATGAGCCGGGATCAGCAACCAGAAGTCACCATTGTCAGTAGCCAAAAATCAGGATCAGGAATGAGAAGAGTCGTCAGCTAAGTCATACACAGGAACACAGCAGGTACACACTGGAGATGTTGACCACACGAGGGCATGGAGGAAATTAGCAAAGCTGTTTAAATAGCCAGAAGGGGCTGGCTGTAGGCTGGACTAATGAGGCAGGTAACGTTTCTTCCAACGTATCCAAAAAAACCTTTACACACCACATGAACACATCATGTGTATATGAAGTACCTTACCAGAAGGCATGTGACCATTGTGATATTGGGGTGTTTAACTCAAGTGATAGATGCCCTTTTGGTGCAGTAAGTCCACGTCAAAAGAGCATCTATCACTTGAGTTAAACACCCCAATATCACAATGGTCACATGCCTTCTGGTAAGTTACTTCATATACACATGAGGCGTTCATGTGTGAAGGTTTTTTTTGGATACGTTGGAAGAAACATTACCTGCCTCATTAGTCCAGCACACAGCCAGCCCCTTCTGGCTATTTAAACAGCTTTGCCCATTTCTTCCATGCCCTTGTGTGGTCAACATGTCCAGTGTGTATTCCTGATCCTGATTTTTGGCTACTGACAATGGTGAATGCTGAGGACTCTTCTCATTCCTGATTTATGGTTAAGGGCCTGGTAGCCCACGTTTATTAAGTGAAAAAACAAAAGCAAAAGGTCCATTCAGGATTCCCACGCAGGGGTTTAACTTCATTTAGCACTAAAAATAAGGAAAACATACCGAGCCACGTTGCTCTCTTGTCAGCAGTTCCTCTGCTTGCTCTCAACAGAGTTGATTCTTTCCAGCCCCCAGGACTGACTTCTGTAGTCTTCCCGACTCTCAAGCCTGGCCAGCCTTTCCAGTCCCTGGGCAAAGAATGGCTGCAGTCTCCCACAGGGCAGACCACTTTCTAGACACAGGTCTATCTTCACACAGCATCAGCAGTAGCAAGCTGCTCACACTCCACCTTCCTTTCCCCCACTGCTCTCACCAGTCCCTCATTATATGCACCTGGGCACACAACCTGCTGGCTATCCACAAGACCCGGACACAGGGTTGGAGATGCTGCCCCACCCAAGAATCTGAGGGATCTCCAAACTACAGAGCCCCATCCGGAAATAGCAAGATCCGGAGAAAGCTGCCAGAGCAGATATCTCCTATCAAAATAACTGCTCTGTAGCCTTGCAGTCACCTGACATGCAAACTCTGTGTCCTTTTTTGCTCCATTTCCATAGGGACCGGGACTCTCACTATTACACCATATATAGGGAAATGGACATATACCTCTCAGAGCATAGAGTTGCTTTACTTTAAAAGTCTTTCCATTAAGCATTCCAACTCGGAAAAACTGATGAAAGGAGCTCTGGAGCAACTGCACTTGCAGAGTTCAAGCTCACTTTACAAAGTGCACAATCTATTTTCTTTTAGTAAATCAACCCCAAAGTGTTACCAAACCCACAACAGTAAAATCAGTTTGTATATGCAGCATGCTTGTTATACTCACTGTGGAACCTAAAGGAGGTTAATCCTGTGCATTGTCTATAAAGGCTGCTTGATCCTGTCTTCTCTGATCTTCCCCTTCTTCCACTGTCCCCAATCCATCTGCTGATAGAACAGAGCCTTGGGGGCACTCTGCACATGCTCAGTTTGGTGTGTATTGCAAGAGTTTTTTTCTTTTGTGAGAGTGCATGTGATCAGTACAGGACCAATCAGCACTGTCCAGACAGAGGGTCAAGGGTCCTGAAGCCTCATAGGACAGTCAGGGGGGAATGAAAACTCCTACAAGCTTTAGCCAGTGCGCGGCAGGACACTTATAGAAGTCACAAGACTGCAATATACTGCTGATGAGAAAAGGTATTTGGCAGTTTATATTTACTAAAAATAATTGCATTTCTATGTTCTGTGTGCTGTTGGAGATCAGATATAGTGAATGCAGGCTCCAGGGGAGATCAGATATAGTGACTGCAGGCTCCTGGGGAGATCAGATATAGTGACTGCAGGCTCCTGGGGAGACCAGATATAGTGACTGCAGGGTCCTGGGGAGACCAGATATAGTGACTGCAGGCTCCAAGGAAGAGCAAATATAGTGACTGCAGGGTCCTGGGGAGAGCAGATACAGTGACTGCAGGCTCCAGGGGAGAGCAGATATTGTGACTGCAGGCCCCTGGGGAGAGCAGGTATAGTTGACTGTTGGCTCCTGTGGAGATCAGATATAGTGACTGCAGGCCCCTGGGGAGAGCAGATATAGTGACTGCAGGCTCCAGGGGAGATCAGATATAGTGACTGCAGGCTCCTGGGGAGACCAGATATAGTAACTGCAGGCTCCTGGGGAGACCAGATATAGTAACTGCAGGCTCCTGGGGAGACCAGATATAGTGACTGCAGGCCCCTGGGGAGAGCAGATATAGTGACTGCAGGCTCCAGGGGAGATCAGATATAGTGACTGCAGGCTCCAGGGGAGATCAGATATAGTGAGTGCAGGCTCCTGGGGAGATCAGATATAGTGACTGCAGGCTCCTGGGGAGACCAGATATAGTAACTGCAGGCTCCTGGGGAGACCAGATATAGTGACTGCAGGCTCCTGGGGAGATCAGATATAGTGACTGCAGGCTCCTGGGGAGACCAGATATAGTAACTGCAGGCTCCTGGGGAGACCAGATATAGTAACTGCAGGCTCCTGGGGAGATCAGATATAGGGACTGCAGGCTCCTGGGGAGATCAGATATAGTGACTGCAGGGTCCCGGGGGGACCAGATATAGTAACTGCAGGCTCCTAGGGAGATCAGATATAGTGAATGCAGGCTCCTGGGTTTAGTAACACTTTAAGCTCATATAGTTGTCTGCAGCCTCCCACTATCTAGCCAATAGACATGGGCCGAACACCCCCTTGTTCGGTTCGCAGCAGTACACACGAACAGGAAAAAAGTTCTGCCCTAACCCGTGAACTCTATTGAAATCTATGGGACCTGAACATGAGAAAGCAAAATTCACCATTTTGAAGGCTTATATGCAAGTAATTGGCCATAAACAGGGTATTGGGGGGGGGGGGTCTGGGTCTGGGTACTGCCCTGGGGGACATGTATCAATGCAAAAAAAGTTTTTAAAAATTATCCTTAAAATGTATTAAATTCCTTTAACCACCTCAATACTGTGCATTTTCGCCCCCTTCTTGCCCAAGCCATTTTTCAGCTTTCAGCACTGTCGCAATTTGAATGACAATTTCGCGGTCATACAAAACTCGACCCAAATGAAATTGTTATCATTTTTTCCCCACAAATAGAGCTTTCTTTTAGTGGTATTTGATCACCTCTGCGGTTTTTATTTTTTGCGCTATAAACAAAAGAAGAGTGACAAGTTTTAAAAAAAACACAATAATTTTTACCTTTTGCGATAATAAATATCCAATTTTTTTTTTCTTTAAAACAAATTTTTTCTCAGTTTAGGCTGATATGTATTCTTGTACATATTTTTGGTAAAAAAAAAAAATCGCAATAAGCGTATATAGATTGGTTTGCGCAAAAGTTATAGTGTCTACAAAATAGGGGATAGTTTTATAACATTTTTATTTTTTTTTATTTTTTTACTAGTAATGGCGGCGATCTGCGATTTTTATTGTGACTGCGATATTGCGGCGGACACATCGGACACTTTTGACACATATTTGGGACCATTCACATTTATACAGTGATCCGTGCTATAAACATGCATTGATTACTGTATAAATGTGACAGGCAGTGAAGGGGTTAACACTGGGTGGTGACGGAGGGGTTAACTGTGTTGCTAGGGGAGTGATTCTAACTGTAGGGGGCGGGGGCTCACTAGGGGAGGAGACCGATCGGTGTTCCCCTGTACTGGGAACACACCATCGGTCTCCTCTCCTCTGACAGGACCGTGGATCTGTGTGTTTACATACACAGATCCACGGTCCGGCTGTGTTACCGGTAATCGCGGGTGCCCGGCGGATATCGCGGCCGCCGGGCACGCGCACCGGGTGCTTAGTGACACGGCGCGCGCGCGCCGCCGCCGGCGATCGCGCGCGCGCGCCGTGTCACTATTTATAAAAAAGAAAGAAAGAAACGGCGTGGTTCTTCCCCAGAATCCATACCAGACTCTTTTCCGAGCACGCAGCCTGGCAGACCAGGAAAGGGGAGGGGACGAAGGAGCGGCTCCCCTCCTGAACTATTCCAGGCCACATACCCTCAACATGGGGGGTGGGGGTGGGTGGGTGCCAAAGCACCTTGTCCCCATGTTGACATGTCTGCGGGCAGGGGGCTTATCGGAATTTGGAAGCCCCCTTTAACATTGTACCCCTACCCATTCACCAAAAAAGTGTCAAAAATAAATAAAAACAGTAGACAGGTTTTTGACAATTCTTTTTTTAAATATATAAAAAAGCAAGGTCCTGCAATTTAGATCCAGCGCCTGCCGCCGTTGCCAGACCCGAAAAACAAAAAAAAAAAACATCTCTGACGTCAATTAAGGCTTATTGCCTACTGCAGTCTCCACCATTTGACAGTTCTTATATATGTAAGGGGCAGAGCCACCTGGTGATGTCACCTGGTGGCCCTGCCCCCTTGTGACGTCACAGCATGCACCAGTATGGACTAGGGGGGCCACGCTGTTATTTTTACTCTTTTATTGCCGGTAATGTTATTTAATTTTTTTTTTTATTCAGCTGTCAGCGGGGTAGCACATTGACAGCTGATGACCAGCTATTCACTGTGCCCTGATTGGGCAAAGCTTTGCCTAATCAGGGCTTAGAATGCATTGTGCAGTGCAAATTCGAGTGTTCGTTGAACGAGCGAACAGGCAATGTTTGGGCCAAACTTTTGCTCGTCCCAAACCGTTCACCCAACTTTACTAGCCAGGTGTGTCAGAGGGGACAGAGCAGTTCTCGGAGTCATGGCAGAACAGAGAACCCGTCATACCAAGTGTCTCCTCTTGGGGTAAGCGCCACAGTTTAATAAAATTGATATATTTTGTCTTTGTGACGCTTAGCCCGGGTTTACAATAGTGTGATCACAGACGTCGCATGTGATTCGCACCCGCACCGCAGGTGCCGATCACATGCGATGTCTGAACAATGCGAGTTCAGCCATACAGTTGTTCGGCTGAACTTGCATTGGATTCGCACAGAAAAAGGTGCAGGGACTTTTTTTTACCCCGCACTGGAATCGGATCGCATGGGTGTTTTTACCCATGCGATCGGATTCCTGTACGAATCCAGAGTTTGCACTGCGATCTGTGAACTGATCTGGGGGTATCATTAACATTCTATTGACACCCGCAGCGGTCCGCAGAGGGCAGTGTGAGCTGCCTGCGGGAGAGATACAATGCGGGAACCAGCGCTGGAATCGGGCTGGTTCCCACATCGCATATGTGTGTGAACCTGGGCTCAAGGATCGTGGTCCCAAAGTAATGAAGAATCATTATTTGTGAAATTAAGCCTTTCTAATTTTTGGTCCTGTTCATGTCAAAACCGATATCAGTTTACAATTTTAGGTAGCGGGTAAAATGGGGTATCTTATCCTCCAGGTACCGCTAGCAGTTGAGATACAATAGTTTTTTACTGTGAATTTTTCGGGGTTCCTTTCTTTATGTGATTTTCTCCAGTTGACCCAGATATGCAAAGATGAGATCCTACATCATTGTTCACATATTTATTTCTATTTTTTCCAGCAAGCCGACCCAACAACGGGTACGTGGTCACAACAGGAGGAAACCTCCATTGTAGGAATATAATACATGTTGCCGGCCAAAATAAACCACATTTAATAGGGAAGAGAATAACGGATGTCCTGCACACGTGTGAGAGACAACAAGCAACCTCAGTGGCCTTCCCGGCCTTGGGAACAGGTGAGAGACTCTCGGGGCTCCTGAGTTATCTGTGTCTGAAATACAAACTGTCTGCAATCTCCTATAGCCATCAAATTGTATTCAAACATTTGATCTCCAACTTTTTCCTGGAATTTTTCAGGGCAAGGTTGGTTAATACAATACACTGAAATAATTTTCTTCATTATTGTAAGCCAGTTTAAGTGGAGAATAACATAAATAGAATAACACACTGAGAAATCAAGAATTCAAACATAGAGCACAATATTGAGGATACGGCGTTGGCCAGAACTATAGATTTGGAGGTGATCAGTTCAAATGATTGCAGAATGAACAGTGTGGGCTGGCAGTGGGGTAAGCAAATCGATTGGGGGCATCAATGAAGGGATCACAAGCAGGAGGTAGGAGGTCCCGATTCCTCTATATATAGATCTTTATATCACTAGAGGGGTTACCAGCAGGAGGAAGGAGGTCCTGATTCCTCTATATAGATCTTTATATCACTAGAGGGGTCACCGGCAGGAGGAAGGAGATCCTGATTCCTCTATATAGATCTTTATATCACTAGAGGGGTCACTAGCAGGAGGAAGGAGGTCCTGATTCCTCTATATAGATCTTTATATCACTAGAGGGGTCACCAGCAGGAGGAAGGAGGTCCTGATTCCTCTATATAGATCTTTATATCACTAGAGGGGTCACCAGCAGGATGAAGGAGATCCTTATTCTTCTATATAGATCTTTATATCACTAGAGGGATCACCAGCAGGAGGAAGGGGGTCCTGATTCCTTTATATAGATCTTTCAATCACTAGAGGGGTCACCAGCAGGAGGAAGGAGGTCCTGATTCCTCTATATAGATCTTTATATCACTAGAGGGGTCACCAGCAGGAGGAAGGAGGTCCTGATTCCTCTATATAGATCATTATATCACTAGAGGGATCACCAGCAGGAGGAAGGAGGTCCTGATTCCTCTATATAGATCTTTATATCACTAGAGGGATCACCAGCAAGAGGAAGGAGGTCCTGATTCCTCTATATACTGTACCAGCAACCTGGAGGGCTCCAGTCCAGAGCTCCACCCGAATCTGCTGCCTGAGATCCAGGTATTGATCCGCAGACACAGTCCTGGGGTATACTGAAAGGGCGATCGGCAGGACCCCCTCTAACTCTGATGCCAGATCCATATCTGTGATGGGGCGACTGAAGCCTGCTATCCCGATCTTGGATCCCGGTGGTGGTTTGGATGTGTTCACAGCAAGGAAGCACGATGCCACCGCTGCCACCAATGTGATGGACCCCCGTACCCCCGTACTCCTCAAATGTCCAACTTTGTCAGTGGAAAGGACACTTGAGGAAACTCTTATATCCAATGTCAGTGTTCTAATCATATTGTAGACAACCTGGCTGGTTCAGGGGTAAATACAGGACAATATTTTCAATATAAGGGTCCATGCACAGTGGCTTAAAAATCTCCAGGAGTTTTGTGTTTTGGCTGTAGAAGCAGCTCAAGGTTATCCTATGTGTCTATGCACATTAGGACGACTAGAGGCATATTTTAGGCTCAGCGTTTAGAGGCAGAAAAAAGCCCCTTCTGATGTGCGTTTTTGATTGGAACTTTCTCAAAAAATAAAAAAAAAACGCTAAACTCGCCTAAACTGTGTACAAATTTTCTGCCAAGGGAACAAGCGTTTTTTTAAAGGCCAGTGTGCACCAAGCCTAAAGCTGAAATCAACAACATGACCTCAAAATTAGAACAATGGAAATTTCATAATCTACTCGCCAAAGATTAGTGATGTGATAGCTGATTGGATAAACTACATTGAACTGTTTGTGGAACAATGATGAGGAGGACACAATGTGCCCCCTTGGTCACTCTATTCTCCTTCTCTCGTCCTCTCTTTTTTCAGGTGCTGGCGGTGTGTCTTCTGCGGCAGTGGCTGACGCAATTCTAGACGCTGTGGTGGGTTTCGTCAAATCGAAATCAGCCGTGACTGTCCAACACGTGACGTTGGTAATATTCCAGCCACAAATGTTAAAAGATTTCCATAACAGTATGAAGAAGAAGGAGCCACCACCTGCAGCCAAACAGCCCTGGTTCTCTAGGTTTTCAGGTAAGTGTCGTTGTTTTTAGGATCATCTCACATGCCGAATTACTGTGCCGATCATTCAGGGATGTTCTTTGGATAAGGCTGCAGGTTGTGCCCCGGTGTGAGCTGCTCATGTCATCTCTGTAAATGAAGATCTCCTGATAGGACACAAAGTTCTGGAATGAGCGCTGTAACTAATGTGATCAGACCTCCAACTAGGAGACACAAAGTTTCACTCACTTACTTTACCATTGACAATTTTTTATCAGACAGGAAGTCTTCCTTCATGTATAACAGTCCTTCTACATGGTATATAAATTCTGTAAGTGCTTTGTGTCTTATCCCGACATTCTTTACCTTCTCTTATAGCGACCATTTTTGGTAAGAGCCAATCTGACAAAAACAACAGTAAAGAAGAGGAAGAAGAAGAAGAAGAAGAACCCAAAGTTTTTGAGCTGAGAGAAAACATTGAGCCGGCCATCATCCACCTGTGTGCAGAGAACCGTGAATCTGTGAAAGCGGCCTCAGACTGGCTCCAATATCTCATAACAAAGGATCAGCATGACAATACTATCACAGATACCTGGATACAGGAATTAGATGATGAGGGCCATTACGTTCTGGCTCAGCTTCAAAGGTTACATGGAGTTCATATTATATTTGACTCACCACATTCCACCATAAAGGTGACGGGCCGCACCAGGGATGTTCTGGAGGTCAGTAATAAAATTCAAGCCATGATAAAAGGTGTGCGGGATAAGAAGACGCGAGAACGAGAGGCGGAGCTGTACAGTAACGTGGTGGAGTGGGGATATTACCAAGGCACCAACTTTATTTCCTTCGACAAAATGACAAACTTGGAGCTGGAAAAGTCTTATAGTGAGAAAGGTCCTGTGGATATTGATATCGCCGGTGTAAAGTACAAGGCAATTACAGAGGTGCAGAAAGCAAACGATGGCAAAGGAAACATAATTAAGCTTCAACGGAATCCAAAACATGGTAATTCCCTTTCTTTCTTGTTCATATCTTTATCAGTTAAACATTATTGGACCGCTGCGGCTAACAGAAACATAAATGAAATGTCAGCCTTGGAAGTTCTTGGTGATCAGAGACATTAAGGTTCTATATATTACCCTGGAGAGATTTTTTTTTAGCTGGAAACCAATCTGGAAGGCCAAGATACAGTATGATGTAGACTTCCAGATTAGATTAGATGCTCTACATCCTTAAACGAACCTCTGCAGCAGCTGGCCGGAGAGGTGGGAAGCTGGCAGCTCTGTGGGGGGCGGGCAGCAGGGGGAATTGTCACCACACAGGGTGATTTGGGTGTGCCCAGGCACATCGGGCACACCCTGTGTGCAGGCCTATGCCATAGGTCTCCCAATACACCTGGCTTGGGCTACAATTTAATGTCTATAGGTCAGCTCCCAACAATCCTGAATGACTGCTCTTGGGGGACAAAGTAATTGGACAGGTTAGAAAACACTGGTTTAGCACCAAGAAAGATCAATAGCAGGACTGCCTATATGTGCCCCCCCTTGCTTCCTCCAATGGCTAAACAGGAAACATTGGGTGACTAAAACTATTGTGTATTTGGGAGACTCTGGGCCAAACACATCATGAGAGGTTTACATTCAGCCCCCAGGCACCTCTACTCCAAAGACCCACCATCCCTCTCACCTCCCTGTACAGACATCAGCATTATAGGAAGCCATTCTACTTATAGCAATGGCCTACATCTGTATCTCCTCTCACATCCGCTATGTGCCTAAATAAGCTTGGCAGTTCTGTTTGAACTAAGTACAGTCTAACAGGAAAAGGGAGGACATGAAAATGGAAGAATGTCACATGACACAAGTGACAAGAGGTCCTTCCAATTATATATGGGAATTTGTGGTTAAGTCTCCCCATTTACCTGCCCCCACATCTGGCAATGTGAATACTGGAGAAGGAACAACCCAAGCCCAACACTGCGCATATCTACCCGCCTTGTGTGGCATAAGATAGCGCAGATTTAGCAAGCTATAAAAAACAAGACCATCGTAATCAAGTGACTGATAGGATTCTGAGCAGGTGGACCACTGCCGCTCATCATTGAGAGGGCATACCCACCAGACTTACATAGTTACATAGTTAGTCAGGTTGAAAAAAGACACAAGTCCATCTAGTTCAACCATAGAAGGAAACCTGACTTGAAGGAAACCTGTCACGAAAAGGCACAAAATAGGCCTTTTTGTTCCTTACTTAGAAAATTGGCACAAAACAACCTTATTTAACATCAGGCACTGTACAGGAACCAATTACAATTTTCTACAGATATATCAATTATCATAGAGGTAACATCATAAACTGTGATGCTTGTGTTGTTGGATAAGAGAGAAACTAGATCTTTAAAAATGTACACCAATCAGCCATGAATTTATGACAACTTAATATTGAGTAGGCCCTCTTTTGCAATCAAACCCATCCAGGCATGGATTCTATTCGACCTCTGAAGGTATGCTGTGGTATGTGGCCTTTAGGTCCTGTTAGTTGTGAGGTGGGGCCTCATTGGATTGGACTTGTTTTTCCAGCACATCCCACAGATGCTTGATTATGCTTGATTGGACCCCCCCCCCCACCTCCATCAATGAGCCTCCCTCCACCACCTCCATCAATGGGCCTTTCCTACCCACCTCCATCAATAAGCCCCCTCCACCTACATCAATGAGCCTTCCCTCCCCACCTACATCAATTAGCCTCCCACCACCTCCATTAATGAGCCTTCCCTTCCCACCTCCATCATGGAGCCTCCCCCTCCCATCACCTCCATCAATGAGCTTTCCCTCCCCCACCACCTCCATCAATGAGCCTTCCCTCCCCCACCACCTCCATCAATGGGCCCCCACCATCTCCATTAATGAGCCTTTCCTCCCCACCTATATCAATTGGCCTCCCACCACCTCCATTAATGAGCCTTCCCTTCCCACCTCCATCATGGAGCCTCCCGCTCCCACCACCTCCATCAATGAGCCTTCCCTCCCCCACCACCTCCATCAATGAGCCTTCCCTCCCCCACCACCTCCATCAATGAGCCTTCCCTCCCCCACCACCTCCATCAATGAGCCTTCCCTCCCCCACAACCTCCATCAATGGGCCCCCACCATCTCCATAATTGAGCCTTTCCTCCCCACCTTTATCAATGAGTCTTCCCTCCCCATCTCCATCAATGAGCCTCCCCCCACCTCCATCAACGAAACCTTCCCTCTCCATCTTGATCCAGCAACGTGCGAGAGAGCCAAGGAGATCTCTTGCTCTCATTGGCTCACATACAGCAGCAGGAGCCATTGAAAGCCAGTAACGAGGAGCGTTGGGGTTGTGCCGAGCCCCATTCTGTATGTCTTATGGGCACACAGAGCATTAGTGGCATGTTCTGGGGGCACTTGGCGGGGGGGTCCAGAAGGATCGCGGCAGCTCTGTGCAGAACCATTACACAGAGCAGGTAAGTATGACATGTTTGTTATTGAAAACTAGCATTACAATCACTTTTGCCTATCAATGGTCATAAAGTTATGGCTGATTGGTGTATATTTGGAGGGTGCAATCTATTTACCGCAGGAGAAAAGAAGAGGAAGCTGGTCCAGTCTATAGAACACCAACCTGCTAAACCAAGAATTCTCTCTCGTCCAACAGTGTCCAGCCCTGAGGAAGGTTAGAACACCCCGGAACACGTTGGATTTTTGTTGAATACTCTGATTATTATATTACTTCTGGATGTCAGTTCTCTCCTTCCTGTACTTCTGATATGGATGACGGAGGGAGGTGTTACCTGCAATCCATTCTGCAGTGTGTGACAATGATGGTGTCCTATTGGTCGGCACTCTGAGATTCACATCAATGTACACTGATGGGTGATAATTGTGTTCTACAATGAAACCAAAATGTAGCTCATTCATATTACAGCCGAGTCCCTCGTAACCCCCCCGTATTGGGATTCCATGGACAACACTCAGCTGAAGGTGGTACTATTGACCAGCAGCAACTTGGACTACTCCGAGGTCGAAGGACTCTTCACACAGACGTGTCAGATGAGAATAATTAAGGTAATACTGAAGGGAAAACTTCACCCCACATCACATATGCAGATTTTGAGGATGTTAGCACATTCCCTCCTGCTTCTGTAATGTAGATAATGCATGGACCCCCTGGACAGTGCCCCAGGTGCATGAGTGGCCCCTGCTGTTTCCCTTTTCCCATATTAAGGTCAATTGCATGTGGACAGAGTGGGTGATTAGTGCGGCTGATGGGGGGAGATTACTGAAACCGATCTTCTGTATGGCTCTCCCTGCAGCAGCTGAAAGCCGGCATCTCCTCCTCCCTCCCTACTGCTTTCAGCTGCTGCAGGAAGAGCCACACAGAAGATCGGTTCCGGTAATCTCCCCCATCAGCCGCACTGATCATCCGCTCTGTCCATGTATAATTCCCCCTGCTTCCCGAGCCCCCGTTGTGTGCCTGCCACAAACCCCCCCGCAGCGCTGCCGCCTTCCCTCTGCTGGCTGCTGCGGCACATAGGGGATCTTCAGATGGAGAGCAGGGGGAAGGGCCCGGGGGGCGGTAAATATGTCATACTTACTGGCCCCTTCCTCTCCTTAACGAATTCCTGTGGGTGATTGGCACGATCACTCACTGTGTTCATTCATAACTGACCATGTTTACTATGCGTCAGTTTGTGAATGAACAGGAAGCCTCACAAAGCTTCCTTTTCATTCGTCTCCCGTGCAGCTGAGGCTGCAGAGAAAGGAATTGGGGTATCTGTGTCCCCGCTCTCTTTCTCTGTCCCAAAAGTAAGACATTGGGGGTCTTTTTGGATCCCTGGTATCTCACCAAAGACTCCCAACGGCGTTGTGCAAAAAAAAAATGTATAAAAAAAAATTAAAAATAGCAATTAAAAATATACAAAATAATAACAAAATTGTAAATAATAAATAAAAAAATTAATACAAAAAGAGGGAAAAGAGGGTCAGGGTCACAAGGGGGCATACAGGGAAGCAGTGTGCAGGGAGGGTGAATTTAATTTGGGATAATTCCCTGGTTGTGTTTATTTGTTTCTAATCCGACTAATCCAATCCCAATATGTAGCATATGAGGACGGTGAGGACAGTGTACACTCGCCATGGTCGCAAAGAAGGAGCATTTCTTAGTGGCTGAATAAAATGAACGTCTAATAACATTTAATGGGCTTGTGTAACAGATATACACTACCGTTCAAAAGTTTGGGGTCACCCAAACAATTTTGTGTTTTCCATGAAAAGTCACACTTATTCACCACCATACGTTGTGAAATGAATAGAAAATAGAGTCAAGACATTGACAAGGTTAGAAATAATGATTTGTATTTGAAATAACATTGTTTTTACATCAAACTTTGCTTTCATCAAAGAATCCTCCTTTTGCAGCAATTACAGCATTGCACACCTTTGGCATTCTAGCTGTTAATTTATTGAGGTAAGCTGGAGAAATTGCACCCCACGCTTCTAGAAGCAGCTCCCACAAGTTGGATTGGTTGGATGGGCACTTCTGGCGTACCATACGGTCAAGCTGCTCCCACAACAGCTCAATGGGGTTCAGATCTGGTGACTGTGCTGGCCACTCCATTACCGATAGAATACCAGCTGCCTGCTTCTGCTGTAAATAGTTCTTGCACAATTTGGAGGTGTGTTTAGGGTCATTGTCCTGTTGTAGGATGAAATTGGCTCCAATCAAGCGCTGTCCACTGGGTATGGCATGGCGTTGCAAAATGGAGTGATAGCCTTCCTTATTCAGAATCCCTTTTACCCTGTACAAAGCTCCCACCTTACCAGCACCAAAGCAACCCCAGACCATCACATTACCTCCACCATGCTTAACAGATGGCGTCAGGCATTCTTCCAGCATCTTTTCATTTGTTCTGCGTCTCACAAACGTTCTTCTTTGTGATCCAAACACCTCAAACTTGGATTCATCCGTCCACAACACTTTTTTCCAGTCTTCCTCTGTCCAATGTCTGTGTTCTTTTGCCCATCTTAATCTTTTTCTTTTATTGGCCAGTCTCAGATATGGCTTTTTCTTTGCCACTCTGCCCTGAAGCCCAAAATCCCGCAGCCGCCTCTTCACTGTAGATGTTGACACTGGTGTTTTGCGGGTACTATTTAATGAAGATGCCAGTTGGGGACCTGTGAGGCATCTGTTTCTCAAACTAGAGACTCTAATGTGCTTATCTTCTTGCTTAGTTGTGCAACGCGGCCTCCCACTTCTTTTTCTACTCTGGTTAGAGCCTGTTTGTGCTGTCCTCTGAAGGGAGTAGTACACACCGTTGTAGGAAATCTTCAATTTCTTTGCAATTTCTCGCATGGAATAGCCTTCATTTCTAAGAACAAGAATAGACTGTCGAGTTTCAGATGAAAGTTCTCTTTTTCTGGCCATTTTGAGCGTTTAATTGACCCCACAAATGTGATGCTCCAGAAACTCAATCTGCTCACAGGAAGGTCAGTTTTGTAGCTTCTGGAAGGAGCTAGACTGTTTTTAGATGTGTGAACATGATTGCACAAGGGTTTGCTAATCATCAATTAGCCTTCTGAGCCAATGAGCAAACACATTGTACCATTAGAACACTGGAGTGATAGTTGCTGGAAATGGGCCTCTATACACCTATGTAGATATTGCACCAAAAACTAGACATTTGCAGTTAGAATAGTCATTTACCACATTAGCAATGTATAGAGTATATTTGTTTAAAGTTAGGACTAGTTTAAAGTTAGCTTCATTTAAAAGTACAGTGCTTTTCCTTCAAAAATAAGGACATTTCAATGTGACCCCAAACTTTTGAACGGTAGTGTATATTATTTGAAATGACAGAAACCCAAGCAAAAATAACATGATAAAATAAAAAAACAATTTTAAAGCTACAAATGCTGAAATATTCACTTTCTATCCAGAGCTTTCCCCCACAGACACTAGATGTTTTCAGTCTGATGTCCAGCATTATTTAACCCACTTCCTCTGAGCCCAGGTCACCCTGGGCCTGCCTCCAGCCTATGACTGCACAGTGAAAGGAGAGGCAGCACAGTGATGAGCTTACCTCTTTATCGCTCTGCTCTCCTATCAGCATGCTTCTTGTCAGCACATGAAGCGATAGGCTCCTTTTGCTGCTTCCTTCTCCCCCACTCTGAGCTCTGCTGTACAGGGACTGCAAGGGGCCAATACCAGCCCCATGCATGTACTAGGAAAAATATTTTTCACTATAATTGACCTTTAATGACGTAGGGAGAGGAGGTGTCAGAGCTTCCACTGTGCCTCAGAATTTTCTAGGGGCTTCCATGGTTAGTTCATGCTGCTTGCTGTACTCAGCCCCCCCCCCATACAGTGCAGGTATACTTCCCATGATATCAGATGTGATTGGAGGGATCATTGAACAGAGATGGTGATTCTGTTTTATATTCTTTCCTCCCAGATTGAGAGAATACAGAACATACATTTGTATCAAAACTACCAAATTAAGAAGAACAGTATTAATGCCAAGAATGGCACCAGGACCAATGAGAAGAGGCTCTTCCATGGCACCGAGAGTGGGATAACCAGTAATATAAATCGTAATGGGTTCAACAGAGCCTACGCTGGGAGCAATGGTGAGAAGAACCCCCCCCCGCTATCCTTCTCCTAATCATACAAACAAAATATTCATTACACTGCAAAACACTCCAAGCCAAAAGTATATCATTGGGACAGTACAGTAACTGTGCTGTGGTGTCCCAGGTTAAATTCCTTGCAAAGCTACAACATACCTGCATGGAGTTTGTATGCTTATAGCATAAGTTAATTAGCTTCCATTCAACTGCGTGGATGTAACTGGCTCAGTGTCCCCTGTACAGACAATGGCACAAAAATGAAAAAAAAAAAACAACCAAACTGCCACTAAAAGTAAGTAAGAGGGTCAAGTCCTGTAAGTTGTGAGGTGGGGTCTCCATAGATCAGACTTGTTTTTTCATCACATTCCCACAGATGCCCAATTGGATTGAGATCTGGTGAATTTGGAGGCCAGATTAACACCTCAAGCTCCTTGTTGTGTTACTCAAACCATTCTTGAATTTGATAAGACCAGGCCACCTTCTTCCATTGCTCTGTGGTCCAGTTTTGATGCTCACGTGCCCATTGTAGGTGCTTCTAGCTGTGGACACAGGTCAGCATGGGCACCCTGACTGTTTTGCGGCTGCGCAGCCCCATACACAACATAGTGCGATGCTTTGTGTGTTCTGACACCTTTCTATCAGAACCATTCACTTATCCAGCAATTTGAGCTCCAGTAGCTCTTCTATTGGATCAGACTACAAGGGCCAGCCTTTCCTCCCCACCTCCATCAAGGAGCCTTCCCTCCCCACCTCCATCAATGAGCCTTCCCTCCCCACCTCCATCAATGAGCCTTTCCTCCCCACCTCCATCAATGAGCCTTCCCTCCCCACCTCCATCAATGAGCCTTCTCTCCCCACCTCCATCAATGAGCCTTCCCTCCCCACCTCCATCAATGAGCCTTCCCTCTCCACCTCCATCAATGAGCCTTCCCTCCCCACCTCCATCAGTGAGCCTTCCCTATCCACCTCCATCAATGAGCCTTTCCTCCCCACCTCCATCAATGAGCCCCCCCCTCCCCACCTCCATCAATGAGCCTTCCTCCCCACCTTCATCAGGGAGCCTTCCCTCCCCACTTCCACCAATGAGCCTCCCCCCCATCTCCACCAATGAGCCTTCCTTCCCCACCTCCACCAATGAGCTTTCCCTCCCCACCTCCATCAACAAGCCTTCCCTCCCCACCTCCATCAATGAGCCTTCCCTCCCCACCTCCATCAATGAGCCTTCCCTCCCCACCTCCATCAATGAGCCTTCCCTCCCCACCTCCATCAATGAGACTCCCCCCCCCCCACCTCTATCAGTGAGCCCCTCACCACCTCCATCAATGAACCTTCCCGTCCCACCTCCATCAATAAGCCTTCCCTCCCCAACTCCACCAATGAGCTTTCCCTCCCCAACTCCACCAATGAGCTTTCCCTCCCCACCTCCACCAATGAGCTTTCCCTCCCCACCTCCACCAATGAGCTTTCCCTCAACCACCTCCATTAACCACTCAAGGACCGAGCCTCTTTCTGAGATTTGTTGTTTACAAGTTAAAAACAGATTTTTTTTTGCTAGAAATTTACTTAGAACCTTTCTATCAGAACCATTCACTTATCCAGCAATTTGAGCTCCAGTAGCTCTTCTATTGTATCAGACTACAAGGGCCAGCCTTTCCACCCCACCTCTATCAGTGAGCATTCCCTCCCCACCACCAGCAACGAGCCTTCCCTCTCCACCTCCATCAGTGAGCCTTCCCTCTCCACCTCCATCAGTGAGCCCCCCCCCCACTTCCATCAATGAGCCTTTCCCCCCCATCTTCACCAATGAGAGTTCCCTCCCCACCTCCACCAATGAGCCTTCCCTCCCGTCCTCCATCAATGAGCCTTCCCTCCCATCCTCCATCAATGAGCCTTCATTCCCCACCTCCATCAATGAGCTTTCCCTCACCACCTCCATCAATGAGCCTTCCCTGCCTAACTCCATCAATGATCCTTACCTGCCCACCTCCATCAATGAGCCTTCCCTTCCCACCTCCATCAATGATCCCCCCCCCCACCTTCATCAATGAGCCTCCCCCCCACCTCCATCAATGAGCCTTCCTTCTCCACCTCTAACAATGATCCTTCCCCCACCTCCATCAATGATCCTTCCCCCCTCCCCCCTTCATCAATGAGCCTTCCCCCCACCTCCATCAATAAGCCTTCCCTCCCCACCTCCACCAATGAGCCTTCCCTCCCCACCTCCACCAATGAGCTTTCTCTCCCCAGCTCCATCAATGAGCCTTTCCTCTCCCACCTCCACTAATGAGCCTCCCCTCTCCACCTCCATCAATAAGCCTTCTCCCCACCTCCACCTCCATCAATGATCCTTCCCTCCCACCTCCATCAATGAGACTTCTCTCACCACCTCCATCAATAACTCTTCCCTCACCACCTCCATCAATGAGCCTTCCCTCACCACCTCCATCAATGAGCCTTTCCTATCCCACTTCCATCAATGATCCTTTCCTCCCACCTCCATCAATGAGCCTTCTCTCACCACCTCCATCAATAAGTCTTCCCTCATCACCTCCATCAATGAGCCTCCCCTCCCCACCTCCATCAATGAGCCTTCCCTGCCCACCTCCAACAATGAGCCTTCCCTGCCCACCTCCATCAATGAGCCATCCCCCCACCTCCATCAATGAGCCTTCCCTCCCCACCTCCATCAATGAGCCTTCCCTCCCCAGCTCCACCAATGAGCCTTCCCTCCCCAGCTCCACCAATGAGCCTTTACTCCTTACCTCCACAAATGAGCCTTCCCCCCACCTCCATCAATGAGCCTTTACTCCCCACCTCCACCAATGAGCCTTCCCTCCCTATCTCTGTCAATGAGCCTTCCCTGTCCACCTTCATCAATAAGCCTTCCCCCCACCTCCACCAATGAGCCCTCCCTCCCTATCTCCATCAGTGAACCTTGCCCGCCCAGGACCCTGTCACCGGTTGGCCTGTTTTCCTTCCTTAGACCACTTTTGGTCAGTCCTGACCACCACAGACGGGGAACATCCAGCAACAGCTGTAGTTTTGGAGATGCTTTGACCCAGTCGTCTGGACATTACAATTTGGTCCTTGTCAAGGTCCCTCCAATCCTTACACTTCAGATGCCATTGTAACCAGATAATCAATCTTATTGACTGTACCTGTCAGTGGTCAGAATGTTGTGGCTGATCGGTATATATTCTTTATTGTATCTCGTGATCTGTGATGAATACTTTTCTTTCTCTCTCTATGAGTACAGCTGCGTTGTTGGGAAAAGGGACGTATTTCGCTGCTGAAGCCATTTACTCCGCGGATGACACATACTCCAAACCGGATACAAATGGATACAAATACATGTACCTGGCCCGTGTCCTCACCGGTATCTACTGTGTTGGGAATAAAGGAATGATCGTCCCTCCAGCCAAGAGCACGTCAAGCCCCACCGACCTGTATGACAGCGCCACAAATAAGATATCAGCACCCTCAGTGTTCGTGATATTTAATGACGTCCAGGCCTATCCGGAATACCTCATCACCTTCACCAAGTGACCTCAGAGAGCACAACGAGGATTATGGGGAAGTGTCAAAACTTTCAGCAGCTTTTCTTCTGACAAGATCACTTCTCTATGTTAGCCTATGGGGGAGATTTACTAAAAATGCAGCACTCTGGTGTAGCTGTGTATGGTAGCCAATCAATATCTAACTTCGGCTTCTCCAATTAAGCTTTGACAATAAAACCTGGAAGCTGATTGGTTTCTATGCAGAGCTGCACAATATTTTGCACACTCCAGTTTTAGCAAATTTCCCCCCATGTATCTATGCACACATAGGTGTATTAGAAGAGGATCTAGTTCTAGTTCAACCATAAAAATAAATAAAAAATTAAAAATAATATCAAACAATCCCATATACCCAATCCTATACCCATACTTGACGCACCTATACGCATGTAAAAACATCTAAATGTATCTAGACTTAAAATTAGGTATGTTTGAGCGTTAATGCATTTCAATGGTCAGAATAAATGAATATCCTGGGAATCCATTAACACCCCAAAGCTTGACGCGCCAGAACGCATCCAAACACTTGCGCACTACGCGGCTTTAGGCACCTTTTTTTTAGCCAGCTTTTCTCCTGCTATTCCCCTCCTTCTCAGAGTGCATGAAGCTTACAGCTCCATTCACACTCTGCGATTTGGAATCAAGGGCGGAATCGCCGTGATTCTGCCCGTGATTTCAAACCAAGTGGCAATCGGTGCAGAACTGGCAACACACATTTGGTAACCATTCATTCTAAATGACACCCCAAATCCGGTGCGATTTTGCCGTGATTGGAATTGCACTGCAATCGCGGCAAAATGCGACTTTAAAAAATTTGCCATGTGGGGATAATTTTTTTCACTTCCCACACTACCTTTGAGCACTGTGCACTGCCTTTGCTTTTATTTTTTGCATTTTAACCCTGACAAAGTATTTATTTAAGCGAAACATGTTGGTTATTTTGGGCTTTAGTTCATTTGGGGAGTTTTGTGGTTGTGGGTTTACAGTACATGGCTTCAGTGGGGGTATAGCACCTCGGTTTGATGAGAGATGAATGGTGGTCATTAGAGAGGGCATATTATTCACAACAAGGCAACTTTTGTAGGACTACCAACAAATTAGCTGGAGTAGAGCTGTAGATTTGATAGAAGAAACTAAGCAGATACTACCGATAGATCTAATGATACAATTATCTGAGCTGAGCTGTAGAACTGTTGAAAGGTATCTATTTATCAGACCATAAACAGTTTATAGACATCTATTTTTATCTATTGTACTGACAGGTAGGGTGTTAACCGCTTGCCGACCAGCCGCCGTAGTTGTACTGCGGCAACATGGCTCGGCTGCGCGAATCGCCGTTATGTAACGTCGCTTCCTTTTTTGGCCACTAGGGGTGCGCGCGCGTGCGGCCCCCTGCTGGCTCACGGAGCCGATGCGAGTGCCCGGCGGTCGTGATCACCGCCGGCTCCCGCAATCGCTTGGGGCACACCGAGAACCAGGATATGTGTGTGTAAACACACAGTTTCCGGTTCTCTGAGGGGAGAAGAGACAGATCGTCTGTTCATACAGAGTATGAGTAATAAGGAGAGCCGGCAAAACTGTAATCCTTGAAGTGTCATTTATTGGTACATCAGAGTGACAATAAAACAATAAACTGACGCGTTTCGGCAATAGCCTTAGTCGTAGCTACGCGTCAGATTTATTGTTTTATTGTCACTCTGATGTACCAATAAACGACACTTCAAGGATTACAGTTTTTCCGGCTCTCTTTATTACTGTTGCATAGGAGTGTGTTGGGACACATCGAGCCCCGGCACCTGTGAGTGGACCTGGTGTATGGATTGAGTTGTCCCTGCATAGAGCTCTGTTACCTTTCTTGTCATACAGAATATGAACAGCGATCTGTCATCTTCCCTACACAGTCCCCTCCCCCCCTTCAGTTAGAAGACACACTAGGGAACACAATTAACCCCTTGATCGCCCCCTAGTGTTAAACCCTTCCCTGCCAGTGACATTTTTACAGTAATCAATGCATTTTTTATAGCACTGATCACTGTATTAATGTCAATGGTCCCAAAAATGTCTCAAAAATGTCCGATCTGTCCGGTATAATGTCGCAGTCCCGATAAAAATTGCAGATCGCCGCCATTACTAGTAAAAAAAAATTATAATAAAAATGCCATAAACTATCCCCTATTTTGTAGACGCTATAACTTTTGTGCAAACCAATGAATATACGCTTATTGCGATTTTTTTTTTACCAAAAATATGTAGAAAGATACATATCGGTCTAAACTGAGGGGAAAAAAAATGTATATATATTTTTGGGGGATATTTATTATAGCAAAAAGTAAAAAATAATGCGTTTGTTTTCATAAATGTCGCTCTTTTTTTGTTTTTTAGCACAAAAAATAAAAACCGCAGAGGTGATCAAATACCACCAAAAGAAAGCTCTATTTGTGGGGGAAAAAAGGACGTCAATTTTGTTTGGGTGCAGCGTCGCAGGACCACGCCATTGTCAGTTAAAGCGACGCAGTGTCGAATCACAAAAAGTGCTCTGGTAGGGAAGGGGGGTAAAAATTTCCGGGGCTGAAGCGGTTAAAGTAGCCTTCTGCAGATAGACAGTCGCAAAGCCAGCAAATCAGATGAGATCCACCACATACAGCCAGAGAGATCCTCTTCAGACTAAGAGCAGGGAAGATATTTGCAGTTCTAAAGACCTCTCTCCCACCCGCACAGCGCCGGTAAAGCACCGCTAAAACGATCAGCGCTTCCCCGTGAGCGCAGGGCGGTCTTCAGAGTGAAATTGCCCTATTGGAGCCCTAATTAGCAGTAAATACCTGTCAGAGTTCCTAATCCACCCCCACTCTACCCAAAATTAAAAATAAAAGGCTTTGCTCTATGTTCACTGTAAGGTTATGTGTTGATTTCCTATGATCGTCTGCTCCATCTAGTGTCAGTGATGTGGTATTTTGCTGAAATACCCTGATCAAGAAAATACCACATTATGGCCACTAGATGGTGCTGACAATCATAGGAAATAAACCCATTGAGCCTATACTGATATAAAAAAAAAAACTACTAAGCCAGTTATTCATGACGCTGGGTGAATGCTTCTGCATTTGTTCAGCAATTTTTTAAAACATACTCCTAAAAGTGATGTAAACACAGTGAATGGAAAAAGCAGCACAGCGATCTGTACATGACACCCAACAGGGGGGCAGATGTGGAGTAAAGAGGGGTTGAAGCTGGAGAGGGTCGGGCGGAAGCTGGGCAGTCCTGAATGAGGACTAGGAATGAGGAAAGTTTTAGCTAAGCCCTTTATTGGGGTTTGACTCAAACTTTGAACTTTAACTTTTTTTAACTCCTAAACCATAAACATGGCATAACTAACAAACTACCTTATACTGCCCATCATGGTTAGATTTTCATTAGCATGTTAGTAAGAAAGTCTGAAAAATTCCTTGTTAGAGCGTTTGATGATGTCATCATTGGGTCAACTCATTTCATTGGAAGGTCCTCAAACATTTCATCCAGACCTGCTACTTGAATGGATTCCCAGAAGTATGAAACACATTTCTTTTATTATTTATGTAATTAATGAAGGAATAATGCACAGCAAAGTTTATTTAAATTGATAAGTATATTGAATATTTAGAAGTATATATTTATATTCCGTACAGCAGTGGTTCTTAACCTCAGTCCTTAAGTACCACCAACGGCCATGTTTTGGGAACTTCCCTTAGATAAAATAGCTCTTATCAATACCATGTCATTGATATTGATTTAAAGCAGCTGTGCAAAGTAAAGGAAAACCTGAAAACATGGCCTGTTGGGGGTACTTGAGGGCTGAGGTTGAGAACCACTGCCGTACAGGATCCCGGGGATGGGTATATGTCCCCACTGTTTGGGTTATGGTGCCTTTAAGAGGAAGGGTTTGAAGACACCGTTGAGTACTCAGGGGTTCTCACCCTGGCCGGGTGAGGGGTTTCCGGGTAGTCTGCTTGGAAAAGAGTGGACTAGGGTTGCCACCTCATTCCTTTAAACCCGAACACATATGAATTACAAAGGTTCTGTGGCTAATCTAATGCAGATAAGGCACCAAGTCAGTTTAATTACCACCTCTATCAGCCAGAGAACCTGTGTAATTCATATGTGTTGGGTTTTAAAGGGATGAGGTGGCAACCCTAAGAGCGGACTGATATACAGTTCTCTCAGGATTGGTAAGTCCTCATTTGGGACCTGGAACTAGGAGGCTCAGAGAGACTTTGGGTGCGAAAGAGCCTCCAAACTCTTATTACAGGGACTTTGGTTCCAAAAGGGTTAACCCATCTGCTTGAGAGTATAGAAAGAAACAGGAAACAGCCAGCGGGGGTTCTGTGAGGGAGAGTGGAGAGATTCACAGCTATGAGAAAGTGTGGACTGTCTGGCAATTGAGGCATTGGGGTGGATTTACTAAAGGCAGACGGAGCACTCTGCAAGTGAATTTGCTCCAGAGCTTAGTAAATGAGGGGAAACTCAGCTGACCTCTATCTTCCAATCATGTGCAAGGAAAAATGCTGTTTTAAATTTCCTTGCATGTGATTGTCTATTCTTTTCATTCACTTAACTTACTAAGCTCTGGATGGAATTCCCTTGCACAACGAACACTTGGAAACTGCACAGTTTATTTGCCTTTATTAAATCATCCTCGTTGTTCTGCTGAGCTCCTGCAGCCTTTGTTGTACTCTGAAGTAGATGGAAACCCCAAACCCTAGTGTGGGACTGGTGTATTGGTGGTGAGCCATTCTGTTGTTTTCATTATACCAGAGTGATGTACTGTTTTTTTTTCTTTGCTAAAGATAAATTGTTGTTCATATTTTGCTTGTTTTGAAAGAGCAATAAAGATTGTTCACTTATGTCAATACATTAAAGGGTTACTAAACCTTCGTTTTTTTCTCTTTAAAATAACCAACACATCATACTTACCTCCACTGTGCAATTGGTTTTGCACAGAGTGGCCCTGATCCTCCTCTTCTGGGGTCCCTCAGTGGAGCTTGTGGCTCCTCTTCTTCTCGAGCGCCCCGTCGGAGAAGCGCTCTCCTTCGGGACACCCGTGCGGGCGCGCTCCCGTGTCCTACTCCTGCATCTATTGACACAGACAGCAGGACTCGCCCCTGCCTCCCAGGATTGGATTTGATGGACAGCAGCGGGAGCCAATGGCTGCACTGCTGTCCATCTATCCAATCAGGATGCAAGACACCGGCTGGAGCTGGTGTGCTCGTCCTCTGGGTGCAAGAGACCAGGTTCAGGTAAGTAAAACGGGGTGTTTGGGGGGCAGCTGCATGACAGAAGGTTTTTTTCACCTTAATCACTTGCCGACCAATGCACACGATATACGTCGGCACAATGGCAGCGGCAGGCAAATGGGCGTACCTGTATGTCCCCTTTAATTGTCGGGGTTAGAGGGCACGTGGGAGCATTGATCGCTGTCATGTGAGTTGTAGCCCATCCCCCTCATAGTTAGATTAACTCCCTAGAACACACTTAACCCCTTGATCGCCCCCCAATGTTTAACCCCTTCCCTGCCAGTGTCATTTACACAGTAATCAGTGCATTTGTATAGCACTGATCGCTGTATAAATAACAATGGTCCCAGAATAGTGTCAAAAGTGTCCGATGTGTCCGTCATAATGTTGCAGTCATGATAAAAATTGCAGATCGCCGCCATTACTAATGAAAAAAAATTAATAATAAATATGCAATAAAACTATCCCCTATTTTGTAGATGCTATAACTTTCCATATAGCCATTCTGGTCTCCAATCAGCTCTATGGTCAGCCCGCAGAACCACCAGCTGCATTCTCTGGTTCCCCAGTGGGACAGGAGAGCCCGAGAAAACCATGGAAGACGGTGGGGGGGACTACATTCCGTCCCACTGCTTGCACAAGCAGTCTAGCGGCTAATTAGCCGCTAGGAGTGCTTTTACATGAAAGCCAACCACCGACTGAAAAAACTATACCAAGATGATACATAAACCTGCAGGAATCATTCTGGTATAGCCACTCAAAGACATACCAGTACGTCGCTGGACCTTGCTGGGCATAAATTAATGTAATGTTCTTTTTTTCATGTAGCCTGTGGGCTGAACGAAAAAAGAGAACCTAACAGATTCCTCCATTCACATCGATTTATTGGTGGTATGCCTACTATTAGAATACCACCCTGCAATCACCCATTTCTAATAAAGGGAATTTAGGCATCGTTCTTTTTTCTCATTCAGCCCATGGGCTGAACGAAAAAAGAAGAACCTAACAGATTCCTCCATTCACATTGATCGATGTGGATGATGAAATCTCTGCCAAGAAAAGTAAATAAAAATATATGCCGAAGCATAGGGGCAATCCACCTGTAGATATGCTCTTTTTTTATCTGTGGTGGTGAAATCTCCCCTACAGTGCTGGAGTCACAGATTTACATATCCTGAGGGCAAACCCTGTTGCTGTCAAGATAAATAAATCAGTTCTGCAGCTGAATGGCCTACCTTTATTGGTTAACAATAAATCACAGTATCAAATAAAACATTGACTCAATAAAACAACTTTTTTTTATTGCAATCTGTGCCAAAAAAAAATATATATATGCCGAAGCATAGGGGCAATCCACCCCTAATGTCTACCCCTGCCCCCATGCTTTCGGCAAATATGCTCTTTTTTTTAACTATGGTGGTGAAATCACCTCCTGCAGCGCTGGAGTCACGGATTTATGTATCGTGAGAGCAAACCCTGTTGCTGTCAAGAAAAACAAATCAGTTCTACAGCTGAATGTCGTACCTGCAAAACAAACAATGGTTAACAATAAAACACAGTAACAGTACAGTATAACAGTAGAATGACATACCTGCAAAGCAAACACAATAAAACATTACATTATAGCATAAATCACAGTAAAAAATTAGGAACAATAAAACTATTTTGGCCTTTTTGTTTTTTGTGTTTTTTTTTAACTTTTTACACTTTTATTGTAACTATAAACATTCCAGCTTAGGGTTAGATGGCCATCTATCATCTTTTGAGACCCTGTGTGATAGTGTGCCCTAGGACTGTGCCATGCTGTACCCTATTCTAATACTCCACTAGTGTATGATAGCGACAGGAAACATTCACCGATGGAGGGACCAGGTTGGTCAGGACAGGAAGGAAAATAAAAGTGTGTCACGCCTATATCCGTGTTTTCTACATAGTTACATAGTAGGCTAGGTTGAAAAAAGACACAAGTCCATAAGTCCAACCTATGTGTGTGATTATATGTCAATATTACATTGTATATGTTAAAGAGGAACTGCAGTCTGCTCACATAATTTGTAATAAAAACATCTTTGCCATTCTGAAGCTTCCCTCCAACCACTTTGCATATTATTTTATATATACTGGGATTCTGTACTTGCCAAATATTCTGCAGAAATCTCCCTCCACTGAGTCTGGCTGCAGCCATTTTAACTGTGGGCAGCTGAAGCTGCTGACTGTTCACATCCTGGATTTACACAGAGGCCAGAGGCGCACCTCCAGCTCTGCAGCTCTCATTGGCCCTCTTAGGACTCATCCCCTCTCCCTTCCTAGCAAACTCTCACAAGAATGAGAGAGAGAGTTGTGTATGATGTCATACGCCTAGGCTAATGACCAGACAAGAAACAGGAAGTGGGCTGTATAAGAGATTTACTGGCAGAAAAAAATGTTTTACTATCCAAGGTTAAAACAACAACAAGAAGATTTAATAGATGGAAAGATGAAAAAATGACCGAAGTTCCAACTTAATGTAATTTAGGTGCCTATCTAATGGTTTTTTGAAATTATCGATGCTCCCTGCTGAAACCACCACCTGTGGAAGAGAATTCCACATCCTTATCGCTCTTACAGTAAAGAACCCTCTACGTAGTTTAAGGTTAACCCTTTCATGACTAAGCCTATTTTTGAAATTTGGTGTTTACAAGTTAAAATCCGTATTTTTTGCTAGAAAATTACTTAGAACCCCCAAACATTATATATATTTTTTTAGCAGAGAATCTAGAGAATAAAATGACGATTGTTGCAATATTTTTTATCACACGGTATTTGTGCAGCGGTGTTTTAAACGCAAATTTTTGGAAAAGTGACACTTTCATGAATTTTAAAAAATCCAAACAGTAAAGTTACCCCAATTTTTTTGTATAATGTGAAAGATGATGTTACGCCGAGTAAATAGATACCAAACATGTCACCCTTTATAATTGCACGCACTCGTGGAATGGCGACGAACTACGGTACCTTTGAATTTCCATAGGCGACGCTTTAAAAATTTTTTACGGTTACCAGGTTTGAGCTACAGAGGAGGTCTAGGGCTAGAATTATTGCTCTCGCTCTGACGATCGCGGCGATACCTCACATGTGTGGTTTGAACACCGTTTACATATGCGGGCGCGACTTCCGTATGCGTTTTCTTCGCTGCACGAGCTCGCGGGGAGAGGGGCACTTTAAAAAAATTTTTTTTTTTTTTATTTATTTTATTTATTTTGTACTTTATAAATTGTGTTTAAATTATTATTTTTTTTTTTTTTACTTTTATTGCTGTCACAAGCAATGTAAACATCCCTTGTGACAGTAATATGTGGTGACAGGTACTCTTTATAGAGGGATGGGGGGTCTAAAAGACCCCCCATCCCTCCTTTACACTTCAAAGTATTCAGATCGCCGAAAACGGCGATTCTGAATACTGTGTACTTTTTTAAATTCGGCGCCATTGGCAGCCGAGTAAACGGGAAGTGACGTCATGACGTCGCTTCCGCATTTACAAGAAGAAGGCTGGAACGAAGCCGCTCGCAGCTTCGTTCCAGTCCGCCCCCAGCCGCCGAAGGCAGTGGAACGGACACCGGGCCTCCCGATCGCACGGGAGGCCCGGTAACAGCGGCGGGAGGTGACGGGAGGGGGGGGATGTCCCCTCCCACTCCTCCGGTATAACAACCGAGCGGCTTTTAGCCGCATCGGTTGTTATACTCGGGTAGCCGATCGCCCGCTGAAAACAACGGTACCGGGATGATGCCTGCAGCTGCGGGCATCATCCCGGTATAACCCCGGAAAGCCGAGTACGCATATATGCGTTCGGTCGGCGGGAAGGGGTTAAACTTCTTTTCTTCTATTTTTAGTGAATGGCCACGTATCTTTTTAATTTCCCTTTCACTGAAAAGTTTTCTCCCTATTGTGGGGTCACCAGTACGGTATTTGTATATTGAAATCATATCCCCTCTCAAGCGTCTCTTCTCCAGAGAGAATAAGTTCAGAGCTCGCAACCTTTCCTCATAACTAAGATCCTCCAGACCCTTTATTAGCTTTGTTGCCCTTCTTTGTACTCGCTCCATTTCCAGTACATCCTTCCTGAGGACTGGTGCCCAGAACTGGACAGCATACTCCAGGTGCGGCCGGACCAGAGTCTTGTAGAGCGGGAGAATTATCGTTTTATCTCTGGAGTTGATCCCCTTTTTAATGTCAATATTCTGTTTGCTTTGTTAGCAGCAGCTTGGCATTGCTGAGCCTATCATCTATTAGGACCCCCAGGTCCTTCTCCATAACAGATCCCCCCAGAGGTTCTCCCCCCAGTCTATAGATTGCATTCATATTTTTGCCACCCAAATGCATCATTTTATATTTTTCTACATTGAACCTCATTTGCCATGTAGTTGTCACCCCATTAATTTGTTCAGGTCTTTTTGCAAGATTTCCACATCCTGCGGAGAAGTTATTGCCCTGCTTAGCTTAGTATCGTCTGCAAATACAGAGATTGAACTGTTTATCCCATCCTCCAGATCATTTATGAACAAATTAAATAGGATTGGTCCCAGCACAGAATCCTGGGGAACCCCACTACCCACCCCCGACCATTCTGAGTACTCCCCATTTATCACCACCCTCTGAACTCGCCCTTGTAGCCAGTTTTCAATCCATGTACTCACCCTATGGTCCATGCCAATGGACCTTATCTTGTACAGTAAATGTTTATGGGGAACTGTGTCAAATGCTTTTGTAAAATCCAGATACACCACGTCTACGGGCCTTCCTTTATCTAGATGGCAACTCACCTCCTCATAGAAGGTTAATAGATTGGTTTGGCAAGAACGAATCTTCATGAATCCATGCTGATTACTGCTAATGATACCGTTCTCATTATTAAAATCTTGTATATAGTCCCTTATCATTCCCTCCAAGAGTTTACATACTATTGATGTTAGGCTAACTGGTCTGTAATTCCCAGGGATGTATCTTGGTCCTTTTTTAAATATTGGTTCTACATTGGCTTTTCTCCAATCAGCTGGTACTATTCCAGTCAGTAGACAATCAGTAAAAATGAGGAACAATGGTCTGGCAGTTACTTGACTTGTTCCTTAAGGACCCTCGGGTGCAAGCCATCTGGTCCCGGTGATTTATTAATGTTAAGTTTTCCAAGTCTATTCCTAATTTTATTCTCTGTTAGCCATGAGGGTGCTTCCTGTGACGTGTCCTGAGGATACACACTGCAGTTTTGGTTACTGAAGCCCCCTGATTCACTCGTGAATACTGAGGAGAAGAATAAATTCAATATCTTCGCCATCTCCCCATCCTTTGTAACCAGATGTCCTTCCTCATTCTTTATGGGGCCAATATGATCTGACCTCCCTTTTTTACTATTTATGTACTTAAAGAATTTCTTGTGATTTTTTTTACTCTCCTCCGCTATGTGTCTTTCATGTTCTATCTTAGCCGCTCTGATTGCACCGTTACATTTCTTGTTGCATTCTTTGTAAACTTGGAATGCTGATATATAAGCCTTATATTTTTTAAAGGCCTTCTCCTTTGCTTTTATATGTATTTTTACGTTGAAGTTAAGGCACTCAGGGCTTTTATTAGCTCTTTTGAATGTATTTCCCATTGGGATGCATTGGCTAATGCTCTTATTTAATATGCTCTTAAAGCAAACCCATTTATCATCCATGTTCTTTGTTCCTAAGATTTTATCCCGTTTAATATCTTCTAGCAACGATCGTAGTTTAGGGAAGTTGGCTCTTTTGAAATTCAGTGTCTTTGTATTCCCCTTATGTTTCCTATTTGTATGATTTATACTGAAACTATTTGACCTGTGATCGCTGTTTAAATCGCCCCGTATTTCCACATCTGTAATCAAGTCCGTATTGTTGGTAAGCAGTAGGTCTAGTAACCCTTTGTTTCTTGTTGGTGCATTTACCATCTGACCCATGAAATTGTCCTGCAAGACATTTAGGAACATTGGTGTCAGTGGGAGTAATAGTGCCCCATCATTGGTGTCAGTGGAAGGAATAGTGCCCCATCATTGGTGTCAGTGGAAGGAATAGTGTCCCATCGTTGGTGTCAGTAGAAAGAATAGTGCCCCATCATTGGAATCAGTGGGAGGGATAGTGCCCCATCATTGGTGTCAGTGGAAGGAATAGTGTCCCATCATTGGTGTCAGTGGAAGGAATAGTGCCCCATCATTGGTGTCAGTGGGAGGAATAGTGCCCCATCATTGGTGTCAGTGGGAGGAATAGTGCCCCATCATTGATGTCAGTGGAAGGAATAGTGTCCCATCATTGATATCAGTGGGAGGAATAGTGCCCCATCATTGGTGTCAGTGGGAGGAATAGTGCCCCATCATTGGTGTCTGGGGGAAGGAATAGTGTCCCATCATTGGTGTCAGTAGAAAGAATAGTGCCCCATCATTGGGATCAGTGAGAGGAATAGTGTCCCATCATTGGTGTCAGTGGGAGGAATAGTTCCCCTTCATTGGGGTCAGTGGAAGGAATAGTGCCCCATCATTGGTATCAGTGGGAGGAATAGTGCCCCATCATTGGAGTCAGTGGGAGGAATAGTGCCCCATCATTGGAGTCAGTGGGAGGAATAGTGCCCCATCATTGGAGTCAGTGGGAGGAATAGTGCCCCATCATTGGTGTCAGTAGAAGGAATAGTTCCCCTTCATTGGGGTCAGTGGAAGGAATAGTGCCCCATCATTGGTATCAGTGGGAGGAATAGTGACCCATCATTGGAGTCAGTGGGAGGAATAGTGCCCCATCATTGGAGTCAGTGGGAGGAATAGTGCCCCATCATTGGAGTCAGTGGGAGGAATAGTGCCCCATCATTGGTGTCAGTAGAAGGAATAGTTCCCCGTCATTGCTATCAGTGAGAGGAATAGTGCCACATCATTGGTGTCAGTGGGAGGAATAGTGCCCCATCATTGGTGTCAGTGGGAGGAATAGTGCCCCATCATTGGTGTCAGTGGGAGAAATAGTGCCCCACCCATCATTGGAGCACAGGTGTGTCAGGAGGAAGGTGTCCCCTTTCTGGGGAAGCCATGGAGGACAGCGGGGCCTCTCCTGCTGGAAGCTTGCAGCCATCTCCTGGCCCGTCGGGTGACACGCCTGCCCCTATACAAGCCATGGCCGGTGATCTCTCTGCCCCTGGTGAGAATGAAGGCTCAGAAGCTATTCGGGAGCGAGTGGTGGCCGGGATTAAAGTCCTGAATAGGGAAAGACACAAGCTCTACATAATGAGAGCAGAGCTGAAGCGTTTGCAGAAGCAGCGTGAGGGCTTGCACAGCCAGAAAAGTGGGTCCATGGATTCGGAAATCCAACTGGCCAAGGTGTGGGTGGAACACCAGGAAACCATTGTGTCCATGATGGAAGGAAGAGATGGACCCTTCAAGGAAAAATGTTGCAATGGCAGAAGGTTTTTGAGGATGTCAAAAATGGAGGTGGAGGAGGAGACCCCCAGTTCAGACCCCCTGCCCCCTCAGGGAGAGGTAAGCAGCCCCATGCCTTCCCAGGACTCCAGGGGCATGCTGTGGGTAATCCAGGCAATGGAGTCTCCTATGCGGGGTGATCAGTTGGTGTTTCATGATGAGGACATTACTGATCATGTGCCTGACAAGGTAAAGCCGGTCAAGCCCCATGTGGTGCATAAAAAAAGTTTTTTTGCCATTCAACACCGTGACTGATGCTGACAATGTGCCCAGTGATAATCAGGCTGCTAATCCTATGTGTAGCAATGCTGTGCCTGCTGATGCTGCAGTGCAGCAAAAGTTGCATTTAAAAAATGACATTCCTGCAGAGGAACTACAAGTCTCAGCTCAGCCTATTAACCCTTCTTTAGCTGAGTCTAAAGCTGTTTGCCCCACAGCTGCTGAAGACTCTACAGCACAGCTTCAGGATACAGCTGGTATTACAGGAGAAACTGTGACTATTCCTGTTGGGAATTTAAATGTGTGTGTGGCTGATAAAAATCATCCCAGTACCAGTGTGATGGATAATGGTCCCAGTACAAATCTGATGAACAATCCTACCAACTCTGTTCAAGCAGTTAATAATAATAATAATAATAATGATAATAATAATAATGTACAGACTAATGTAACATCAGTGTGGGGCCTCGGCCCTGATAAGCCTACATTTGCTCAGGTGGTACGCTCTGCTCCTGGTAACTCTGCTCTCAAGTGGGTTTTCCCCCTGCGGCATAGCTGCCAACTGTCCCGGATTTCCCGGGACATTCCCGGGACTTGGACTTCATTCCCGGATTTGTGGTGTCCCGGGTAATGTCCCGAAAAATCTGGTTCCCGTTTTTGAAGCCGCCGCCGCTAGAGGTCGGCGGCCTCCGCCGGCCGCCATTTTGTGGAAGTTCAGGAAGACGGCTGGGGGGGGGCTAGACGAAGCTTCTGCGTCGCCGCCCACCCCCTGCCCCGCTCTGCCTCGGCCCGCCCCGCTCCGCCTCGCCCCGCTCCGCCTCGGCCCGCCTACCCCCCGCCCCGCTGCCAGTCTGATATGGAAAGGGGCGGGGGTTCTAGGTGGGGGGGAGCGCGCGCACCGCTGTGGGACACCTGATGTGAGTGGGGGCACTGGGGACACCTGATGTGAGTGGGGGGGGGCACTGGGGACACCTGATGTGAGTGGGGGGGGCACTGGGGACACCTGATGTGAGTGGGGGGGGCACTGGGGACACCTGATGTGAGTGGGGGGGGCACTGGGGACACCTGATGTGAGTGGGGGGGGCACTGGGGACACCTGATGTGAGGGGGGAACTGGGGACACCTGATGTGAGGGGGCGCACTGGGGACACCTGATGTGAGTGGGGGGGGCACTGGGGACACCTGATGTGAGTGGGGGGGGCACTGGGGACACCTGATGTGAGTGGGGGGGGCACTGGGGACACCTGATGTGAGGGGGGCACTGGGGACACCTGATGTGAGGGGGCGCACTGGGGACACCTGATGTGAGTGGGGGGGGCACTGGGGACACCTGATGTGAGTGGGGGGGGCACTGGGGACACCTGATGTGAGTGGGGGGGGCACTGGGGACACCTGATGTGAGTGGGGGGGCACTGGGGACACCTGATGTGAGTGGGGGGCACTGGGGACACCTGATGTGAGGGGGGGCACTGGGGACTCCTGATGTGAGGGGGAGCTCCGCCGGGGACTCCTGATTGTGAGGGGGGCTCCGCCGGGGACTCCTGATTGTGAGGGGGGGCTCCGCCGGGGACTCCTGATGTGAGGGGGGCTCCGCCGGGGACTCCTGATTGTGAGGGGGGGCTCCGCCGGGGACTCCTGATGTGAGGGGGGGCTCCGCCGGGGACTCCTGATGTGAGGGGGGGCTCCGTCGGGGACTCCTGATGTGAGGGGGGGCTCCGCCGGGGACTCCTGATGTGAGGGGGGGCTCTGCCGGGGACTCCTGATGTGAGGGGGGGCTCCGCCGGGGACTCCTGATGTGAGGGGGGGCACCGCCGGGGACTCCTGGTGTGAGGGGGGGCTCCGCCGGGGACTCCTGGTGTGAGGGGGGCTCCGCCGGGGACTCCTGATGTGAGGGGGGGCTCCGCCGGGGACTCCTGGTGTGAGGGGGGGCTCCGCTGGGGACATCTGATGCAAGGACGGACTCTGCTCGGACATCTGAAGCAAGGATGTCCACATTTTTTTTTTACAATGTTGGCAACTATGCTTCGGCAGTGGCGGAACTATAGGGGTCGCTGAGGTCGCCATGGCGACTGGGCCCCATGCTGCAGGGGGCCCTTGAGGGCCCCCCTGTTTATCTTGATAGGAGGAGCGGCTGAGATCGATCTCCCCGATCGTCGGCCGAACTGTAATCGGCACTGTGCAGGGAGCTCGTCACACTGTTCTAAAGTGAAAGCAGTGTGTGTTTTGTGCTCTTTGTCTCCCCCTACAGTGCAGTACCCGGCAGGAAGCGGCAAGGTAAAGCACTGCCGTTTTTTAAAAGGCTTTCTGTATGTGTGTGTTCTTATATGTGTTTATATGTATATGTGTGTTTATGTATGTGTTTGCATGTGTTTATGTGTGTATTTATATATGTATATGTGTTTGTGTGTGTATATACAATGTGTGTGTATATTATGTGTGTGTTTATCTATGTGTATGTGTGTGTATTTAGATGCAGTGGTGGCCCATGCATTAAGGGCGCACGGGCGCCGCCCCCTCTCTCCCGCCACCCCCTCTATCAGCAATAGATAGATTCATGCATTGCATGAATCTATCTATGGCCGCAGCTGCCACCCCCTATTCAGGCGCCCAGCCCCTTTTTGGGCGCAGGGAACCTGAATTACAGCGGCGGGGGGGGGGGGGGTGTTTTTGAAGCACCGGATTAGAGCCATAGGCTCTAATAGGCATCAAAAAAGGTGACCTCACAGGCCACTCAGCTGTGTTAGAAAAGCGAATGACTATTCGCTTTCCTAAAACTAAACTGCCTCTCCACCAATCTGGTGCTCTGGTCTGTTACCCGTCACCTGATTGGCTGAAACGACAGGCGCCGCTATTGGACGCCTATCAGGAGGAGAGGACGGGAGATGTGGACAGCAGGAGGCGCATAGAGGACCCCACTCGTCGCAGTCATCCGCTGCCCCACCAAGACAGGGTAAGTGCCGATGAGCAGTCGGGGGTCACACTGGGGGCATTCAAGGGCACACTGGCAGCATTTAATGGGCACACGGGCAGCATTTGATGGGCACACTGGCTGCGTTTGATGGGCACAGTGGCAGCGTTTGATGGAACACTGGCAGCATTTAATGGGCACACTGGCAGCATTTGATGGGCACACTGGCAGCCTTTGATGGGCACACTGGCAGTGTTTGATGGGCATAGTGGCAGCGTTTGGCACAGTGGCTGCAATTGATGGCACAGTGGCTGCGTTTGATGGCACACTGGCAGCATTTAAGTGGCACAGTGGCAGCATTTGATTATTTTTTTTCAAAAAATGTTTGCGCCCCCAAAAAAATTTTGAGCACCAGCCGCCACTGTTTAGATATATGTATGCACATTTTATGTATGCACGTTTAATCCTGACACCCTATATGTGTACAATCAGGACTGATTTTTTTTTTCTTGCTCGTTCAAAGTACCAGCAACAAAATGCTGTTCCTCTGAAAAGTGATCCATGCTCATATCACTTTTCAGAGGCATTTGACAGCTGGTAAAGAGGCAATATGTTGCCTCCTGACCACCTGTTTTAACCCCTTAAAGTGATTGTAAAGGTTTTTTTTTTTTTAAATAACAAACATGTCATACCTTCATTGTGCAGTTAGTTTTGCACAGAGTGGCCCCGAACACCGACTTCTGGGGTCCCTCGGCGGCTCTCGCGGCTCCTCCTCTTATCAGACATCCCCCTAGGAAAAGCGCTGTCCAGGGGTCAGGGGGGCTCTTCATGATTTCTTGCATCGGGGCCCTGAAGGTTTTAGTTACGCCACTGCCCTGCGGCCTATTACTTTGAGCACCCCAGGATCTGGTCTTGGGTTTCTGGCTTCTGCTGGGGGTCCGAGACGAAATGTGGTCATTCTTAAATGGGAAGGTGGTGCAATCCCTCCAGCACGGCGTGCAGTGGTGGACATGATTTTGGAGATGGGTTTTGGGGCAAACGATCTGTATGCCCTAATACATATATGCCCTAATACATATAGCTGAGAGCTGAGAATATACCATTAGCTTCACCAGGCCAGAGGGTCTTGACCTGTTCTGGGAGCGATATGAGGCTCAGTGCAGGTCAAGACCCGAATGGGAAGGTCTGGCCCCAGTTGCAGTTTCACAAAGGTCAACGGTGAAAAAGATCACAATTCTTCTCACCAATGAGAGTGTTCCTGCTCGAGATTTAGAGGTCTGGTTAAGTAATTATGGTGAGGTTTTGACTAAGCCCGATAAAATACTTGATGAACGTAACATCTGGACTGGGGGTTGGTTGGTAACAGTCAGGTTGGCCAGGGATGGGAATGTTGTCCGTCACCTGCCCTCCTCAGCTTTTATAGGGAGGGATAGGATGATTATTTTCTACCCTGGTCAGCCAAAGCTGTGTCACTGCTGTGGAGAAAAGGGGCATTTGAGCTCCTTCTGTTCAGTCTTGATATGTTCAGTGTGTCGGGGTCAGGGTCATATGGCCAAGGACTGCACCCAGATGATCAGGTGCAACCTGTGCCTGCGCCTTGGCCATCCCTATAGCAGATGTCCTGAAGCCTGGCACAATATGGAGAAGGAGGTACTAGATGACTTGTTAAGGCTGGACAGGATGGAGGGTGAGGCCCCTGCTGTACCATCCTCCTCTGCGGTGACCGACTCCCCTGGTCCTGTTAAGGTTCCCTCTCCAGTTCCTGTAACCACCCCTCCTGTGTCTGTAAGTATTCCTTCTGTATCTGTCTCTGTGTCCCCCTAGGCTACTGTACCCACTCCTCTTGTGCCAGAACTTTCCAAGTCTCTGCCCCCAGAGTCAGTTACCCTCCAGGAGTCTACCCCTCCTAAGTCTGACTTAAAGAAAGCCCCCCCCCCCCACCAGGAGTGGTAGAGAGTATCAAAAGGGGTACTGCTTCTTCCTCTGTAAAGAAGTCTTATCTGAAGACTTAAAAGAAAAAAGCAAGGGATGAGGGCATCTCTGAAGCTGACCTGCAGTACCTGGAGGAGAGAAGAAAGGTTGGGCGGCGAAAGAGGCAGGCGTTGAGGACGGAACGGGGTCAGGAAGCTCCAGTGCCTGTCTCCAACCGTCATAGGTCCTCTAAGTGGGATTTTTCCTCATCTGGGGCTTCTTCGGAGCAAAGTTCTGATTCTGAAATGGAGTTTGAGGCGGCCTCAAGAAAGAGAGAGGCTTCTAGTGATGAGCAGCAGAGAGGAGCTAAGAAGCAATCCACCCAATAACCCAAATGGCGGTTCCCCCTCCGTTAAAAGTGGTGACAATAAATGTCGCCAGCATTAAGTCAGTAAGAGCTCGTTCTATGGCCTTCTTTTTGTTCAGCTAATTAGATGCTAGTAGGCAGGCAGTAGAGTTCTCTGATCACTGTATGCTATCTGTGGTCCTGAATGCTTCAGACGCTCCTCAGAAGGGTAAGGGCATCTGGAGATTGAATTCGACTCTTCTCAAGGAAGAACATGTTAGACAATCCTTTGAGGAATTCTTTCAGGCACAGGTGACCATTCTGGACTTTTGTAGCAGCAAGGCTGAGTGGTGGGAGTTGACCGAAAAGAGGATTGCTGGATTCTTCAGGGGCCTAGCCAATAGAAAACAGTTTAATAAATACATGACCTACCAACATTTACGGAGGAAGCTGGATATTCTTGTCTCGAGAGGAGAAGATCCTGGGGCAATCTCCGAAGTCAAACTCCTTCTCAGGAAGTGTCAATATGACCGGCATGCCTCTTTGGTTCTGGAAAGGGACTATGGGAAGTGCCACTCGCCTGACCCTTACCAGAACTGCAAACAAGGTGTAGCTGTTAAAATGGTTGTTGGCCTTAAGGATAGTACAGGTTCCTTGACAAAGTCCAGGTCAGGGATCCTGGAGGTCGTGAGGTCATTTTATGCTGACCTTCTTGTGAGGAAAGAGCTTGACCGTGACAGGATGGAAAGCTTTTTGGACTCTACTCCAGGTCTAAATGATGAAGATGTCCCATTGATGAATTTAACAGAGGAGATCACAGTTGAAGAGGTGGTGAGGGCAATTGAACAGCTTGCCATCAAAAAGTCACCTGGACTGGATGACTTGACGGCTGAGTTTTACAAAGCTTTTAAGTCTATTCTGGCCTCACATTTGGTAGAAGTTTTTAACAGTTGCCTTGCTGAGGGGGTGCTTTCCCCTTCCATGAGGCACTTGGCTGTGATTCTTCTTTCAAAAGGTAAGGATCCTTCGATAATTGAGAATTGGCGCCCCATCAGCCTTCTCAATGTCGATAGAACGGTGCTTGCAAAGATATTTTTCTGGCGCCTATCGTTAGTAGCAGAGTCTTTGCTTTCTTGCCATCAGCACTGTTCGGTCCAGGGTAGGAGCACCTTCACAGCTGTTTTAGCTGTCCGGGAGACCTTGGAGCGGTGCAGGGCTGCAGGCTGGGGAAAGTATTTGCTGACATTGGATCAGGCAAAGGCTTTTGATCATGTTAACCATGAGTACCTGTGGTTGCTCCTTAGTAAGTACGGTCTGCCGGGTGGTTTTGTCAATTGGTTGAAAGTCTTGTATAAGGGGGCAGAAAGCTTTCCTCTTGTTAATGGTTGGGTTGGGCAGTCCTTTGAGGTTGACTCTGGAGTGCGTCAGGCTTGTCCCCTGAGTCCCCTGCTCTATGTGTTTGCAATCAACCCCTTCATCAGGAGGCTAGAGAGTGGCATGTTGTGTGGGGTACCGGTGGGGCTCCCGGGTGAGCCACCATTGAGGGTTGTTGCCAATGCGGACAATGTGTCAGTGATTGTCACTGGGACCAATGAAGCGGAGGAGGTGGTATCTCTGACATTACGTTACTCTGAAGCATCAGGCTCCAAGATCAATCAGGAAAAGAGTGAAGTTTTCTGGATGGGAAAGGAAGGTGAGGGCTTTGATCTCCCTGACACCTTTCCAGTGCCCCAGGAAAAAATTAAGTTACTAGGCATTGAATTCGGACCCGGCGATTATGGCCTCAAAAACTGGGAAGGCAGACTGGAAATTGCCAATACTAAGGTGGTCAGCTGGAAGAGATGGAAATGAGGGAAAGGGTTGATCTGATTAAGACTTACCTGATTCCGATCTTTTTGTATGTCAGCTTTGTCTGCATCTTGCCAATGTCTCTCTATGCTAGGGTCAGTAGTGTGTTCTTCCAGATGTTGTGGGGGAACACACTGAACCCCATCAAGAAGAATGTCACCTATCTATCCAGGAGGGAGGGTGGCTTAGGTATGGTCAACCCAGTTCTTTTCTTTTCGCTGCTATTTCTCAAGTTTAACATTGGTAATATGCTTGCAGTGGAACCTCCTGGATGGGTAGGCATATATAGATCTTGGTTTACGCCTCTTCTACGACTTTGGAAAGAAGGTGGCCAAGTGAAGAATCTCAGGGGTCATCGTGGTCAGCTACCAGCCTATGTCGCTCCGTGCCTGAAGTTACTACAGTACTGGCGTTTGTCGGCTGAAGATCTCAGATTGGTTCCGAGGAAAGTCCTTATGAGTCGAGTCTTTAGCAAAGTCTTTCATGACCCACTGGCCTTAAGGGACTGCCCAGGCCCAGTTTTGAGGGCAAGGTTAAGACTGATTAATTTGGATAGAGTCCCCCTTAAATTTAGGGATCTGGCCTGGTTGTGCTTCCATGGGAGGCTCTATGTTTGGGGCAATTTGAAATTCCGCAGTGGGATGGATCGTAGCTGTCCTTAGGAGGAGTGTGCAGGTGAGGAGGAGACTATGGACCATTTTCTGCTTCATTGCCCCTTTAACATAGAGGTGTACAAACAGGTGGGGCGGGCCCTCGGTGTTCCTTTCCTCTCCAGGCTGGGTTATGCTAAGTGGGTGTATGGAGCATTCAATACTGGTGGAGTTTTTTGTTTGGATACACTTTTTTTAGTTAGCCTAGTAGTCCGTTATTTCACTTGGAACACACGGTGTCAGGTCAGCATTCGGCGTAAAATCCTTCCTGTTCAGGTGGTGTATGACATTTTGCATGAGGTGGAGAAGATTCGGGTGCTCGAGAGAGACAAGCGGAGTCAGGGGGCTTGGTTGAAGGCGTGGAGGGGTTTCAAGCCTCCCTGACTGCCAGGAGTCTCTTTCCCAGGTGTGGCTGTCTGTCTCTTATCACCCTAGAATTTTGCTTCATTTTTTATAAATGGCTGCGTACATAGGTGATGGGTTGTGCCTCTTAGGCCCTCTCTGCTGCTTTATGTAAATAATTTTCTAAAAATGTTTTGGTAATGGATAATGTATATATTGTATATATTCTAAACATGGATGTGTATTTCTTGGATTTCTGTTGAAGTTTTGTACTATGGTTTTGTATTTTACTTTTGTATAAAATTGGTTGCTTGATTCTTTTCAATAAAAGATCAATAGTGCCCCATCATTGGTATCAGTGGGAGGAATAGTGTCCCATCATTGGTATCAGTGGGAGGAATAGTGTCCCATCATTGGTGTCAGTGGGAGGAATAGTGCCCCATCATTGGTGTCAGTCAGTGGAAGGAATAGTGCCCCATAATTGGTTACAGTTAGTAGGTGAGGTTGAAAAAAGACACAAGTCCATCAAGTCCAACCTATGTGTGTGATTATATGTCAGTATTACATTGTATATCCCTGTATGTTGCGGTCATTCAGGTGCTTATCTATTAGTTTCTTGAAGCTATCAATGCTCCCCTCTGAGACCACCGCCTGTGGAAGGGGATTCCACATCCTTGCCGCTCTTACAGTAAAAAACCCTCTACGTAGTTTAAGGTTAAACCTCTTTTCTTCTTGGTGTCAGTGGAAGAAATAGTGCCCCATCATTGGTGTCAGTGGAAGGAATAGTGCCCCATCATGTGTGTTAGTGGGAGGAATAGTGTCCCATCATTGGTGTCAGTGGGAGGAATAGTGCCCCATCATTGGTGTCAGTGGGAGGAATAGTGTCAAATCATTGGTATCAGTGGGAGATATAGTGCCCCATCATTGGTATTAGTGGGAGGAATAGTGCCCCATCATTGGTGTCAGTGGGAAGAATAGTGCCCCATCATTGGTGTCACTGGGAGGAATAGTGTCCCATCATTGGTGTCACTGGGAGGAATAGTGCCCCATCATTGGTGTCACTGGGAGGAATAGTGCCCCATCATTGGTGTCACTGGGAGGAATAGTGTCCCATCATTGGTGTCACTGGGAGAAATAGTGCCCCATCATTGGTATTAGTGGGAGGAATAGTGCCCCATCATTGGTATCAGCCGATGGAATAGTGCCCCGTTCTTGATGTCACCGCCTGGAATTAAGCCCCATAGCTGGTGTCTGTGAAAGGAATAGTGTCCCATTGTTGGTGTCAATGGGAGGAATAGTGTCTTCTATCAGTGGGAGGAAAAGTACCTTAAGGGCCGTTCCCCTCCCCTCCCCCCTTCGAGGGAGACGGACATGAAGCCGGCGATCATTCACCTGACCACCAATTCCCCCCCTCAGGGCAGAGGTCTTCTTTGGGAGTGAGACCATACACGTGGAGATGAACTTGTTGCCTCAAGAGAGGGGTTACCCAATTGTGAGTCCCTAACATGGGATGAAGGACTAAACCTATTTTGTCCACTGATTGGAAACAAGCACCACAAAAATAAGGGGCAATCTGACTAAAGGAGAAAGGAGAGGAATATACGAGTGGATCCGAGTCCTGTTATACAGCAGATCAGCTGTGAAGGCCAGATACCCCCTTGAGGGGAGCACCTTTTGGTGAGTGCAATGGCATAAGAGGAGCACAGAGTGAAACACCAGCACTGGATGTGTTACAAAGCACGGATAAAGAGCACCTGTCACTTTAATTTGGAATTTAAAAAAAAAAATCTTTTTGGTCATGGACTAACCATTCATGCTAGGATTTGATTGTTTACAGATTGGGTGGTTATATTCACCACCATAGAGCGTAATGTTTGCCAGTTTCAAGGACTTGTCACTTTTTTTGATATTGAATATGTTGGGAATTTATTTGTGAAATTTGTTTGCACAATATTATAAATGTTTACTAATAGATCTCAAACATACTTTTTTTCATTATAATTAATGTATTAATATTTGTGATAGCACAAAACACCAAGCGTTTGTTTTTATGATTTTTATTTTTTCATTTATTAATTTAAAAAGGAAAAACACATGGTTATACGTACACTGCAAGAACAGCGCCATACCAACTACCCCTTTTACCTAATTTCAGCCAATGATTTCGTCTGAAGTCACCTGATCATCTGTGTCCAATCCCACACCAAGTTCTGTGTTCCCAAAAACACAGAACTCTACTGTGAACAGTAAACTGGCTGCTTCTTCTCCCTGCACAGCAGGGAGAAAAAAACCCCAGAGAGTTAAGTAAAAGCAGCACATATTACACATTGTTAGGCACACAGGTAACCCTTTGATCGCCCCTTCCCTGCCAGGGTCATTAGTAGGGATGAGCCCACGGTTCGAGTCGAATGTAAGTTCGACTCAAACATCGGGTGTTCGGCGAACAGCAAATTTTATGGGGCAATCGCGCCAAATTCAAGCACCGCAGAATGCCCCATAATGCACCCTATAATGCACTGCGAGATCGCAGTACATTGCTGTATGATGATTGGCCAAAGCATGCACCTGACCTGCATGCTTTAGCCAATCCCAGCGCCCCTCTGCTAAGAGAGCCATAATTGGCCAAAGGCACAATCATGGCTCAGGGGGACTCAGTCCACACCCCACACTATATAAGGCTGCCTGCACGGCAGCCCTGTGTAGTGTTGTTGGCGTGGATGAAGAGAGAGCGTGATTTAGATTAAGCAGGCAGGTTATTCAGTTAGTGGCAGTGTATTTGATATATATATATATATATATATATATATATATATATATATATATATATATATATACATACATACAGTCAGTCTAGTATGTATATATATTATATATATATATATATATATATATATATATATATATATATATATATATATATATACTCTGCATCCAGTGTAGCCTATAATTACAGTGCATTCAGTGGTGTACTGTTTCTACTACTTTTCTGGTGGTGTACACAGTACAGAATACAGTGCAGCCGTAGTGCAGTTGCTACTACACTTCTGGTGGTGTACACAGTACAGTGTAGTGTGATGTATCAAAACAAAATATACAACAGGGGCATGTAATTACAATTTTTGATCTAATATTTCACAGCAGGGCCCGTTCCAGTGCCCACCATGAGTAACTGTGAGGGCTTACAGTGTTCTGGCACCACCAACACCTAAGGCCCCAATTTTCTGCAGAGTATATAGGGCAGGCCGTATAGTATATATACTTCTGTTTAGAGTATATAGTGCCTGGGGGGACCCCCATGCCATTATTTTTTTAAATTTGGGTGCGGGGTTCCCCTTAATATCCATACCAGAGCCGAAGGGCCTGGTAATGGACTGGGGGGGGGGGTATGCATGCCGTTTGTCTCACTGATTTTCATCCATATTGTCGGGACCTGACATTACATTAAACCCGCAAGCAGTTTTAAATGACTTTTATTCCTTTAGAAATGTCATTTTGTGCAGGGACTGTTCTAAGCACGGGAAACATGCGCCCCTTTACAGTAGAGCTGCACAATTAATCGTTAAAAAATCGGGATCTCGATTCACCTACCCTGACGATCTGTCCTGCTGAGTTTGCCGATTCTTTCATATAAACAAGTGGAGAGATTATCTGCTCACTCAGCTGTCAGAAGAAAACATCCAGGCAGTCTGCCAAGTTTAGAACTTGAAACATTGTAACTAACTTCCTTCTTAGATCAAAGGGATAGAACTTCTCTGTGTAAACAAATAACCTGGGCAATCTGCCAAGTTTTAAACAACTGTAAATGCAGGAAGTTTAACCACTTAAAGTCTAAATCTTTTTCTGACACTTCACTTCTTTCTTAAGTTAAAATCAATATTTTTTGCTAAAAAAATTAATTGGAACCGCCAAACATTAGAGATATTATGTATATATATATATTTTAGCAGAGACCCTAGGGAATAAAATGGCAAGTGCTGCAATATTTTATGTCACACTGTATTTGACCAATTTGTCTTTCAAATGCAATTTTTTGGGGAAAAAAATACACTTCAATAAATAAAAAAATAAACGAAACCGTAAAGTTAGCACAATTTTTTTGTTTTAATGTGAAAGATGATTTTATGCCGTGAGAATCGTGAGAGAATCATGATCTATCTTCTAAGCAAAAAAATTGTGATTCTCATTTTAGCCAGAATCGTGCAGCTCTACTTTACAGGCATACTATAGACACACCCCAGGTACGATATTTAAAGGAATATTTCACTTTTATTGTTTCACTTTAAGCATCATTAAAATCACTGCTCCCGAAAAAATGTCCGTTTTTAAAAAAAATGTTTTTGCATTGATCCATGTCCCCTGGGGCAGGACCCGGGTCCCCAAACCCTTTTTATGGCAATAACTTACATATAAGCCTTTAAAATTAGCACTTTTGATTTCTCACATTTGTGTCCCATAGATTTTAACGGTGTTCATGTGTTCAAACAAACTTTTTGCCTGTTCGCATGTTCTGCTGCGAACCGAACCGGGGGGGGGGGGTGTTCGGCTCATCCCTTGCCATTAGTACAGTGACAGTGTATAGTATTAGCCCTGATCACTGTATAAGTGTCAGTGCCCATTAGTGTACCTCCCAGCCAGTGTCAGTTAGCACCAGATTGTCCACCACACTATTACAGTCACACTATAAGTCGCTGAACACAGCCATTACAGTAGAACGTCTATGGCTGCGTAAATTCCATATATATATCCCATAGTTTGCAGACGCTATAACTTTCGCACAAACCAATCAATATACACTTATTGTGATTTTTTGTTTACCAAAGACATGTTGCAGGATACATCTTGGTCTAAATTTATAAAGAAATTTTATTTTATTGGATATGTTTTATAGCAGATATATATATAGAATATTTTTTGAAACTTCAGCATTTTTTACATTTATGTTGCACAAAATAAAAAACACACAGGGTGATCAAATACTACCAAAACAAAGCTCTATTTCAGTGAAAAAAAATGATATAAATGTAATTTTGGTATAGTGTTGCATGACCGCGCAATTGTCAGTTAAAGTAAAGTGCTGAATAGCAAAAAAAAAAGCCCTGGTCATGACGGAAATGTAAAACCTTCCGAAGGTCAAGTAGTTAATAAAAGTTCAAGTCAAAAGTTTGAGGGCCTCAGGCAAAACGTTTCCTCATGGGTCGGGGTTTTTATTATTTTAAATTGCTATTTATATTGTACATTTCGGTGGGAGTCACCCCAGGGAGGATCATAAATATGTAAGAGCCCAATGGGAAGATGGGAGGAGTATCTGACCCCATAAGGTACCCTGAGGACTGCCAGAAGATATATATGGAAGGTCCGAAGTTATATAATATCTGATTCAATCCAATGTGTTGTGGACATTTTTATTAATGTATGCTGTCAGATGTCCCCCAGTGTCTGTTTTGCTGTAATACACTCATGTGAGGGTATTCCCACATACAGACGTTGGTCGAAGACCATTGGCTGCGGAAACTTTCCCGTGGACAAGGCAGATCTGTTTGCTCTTTTAGGGATGATCGTTCATACCTCACATACCTCACTGGTCACCTCATGGCGACTCCATTAACACTCCAATTAGACGGATCTGCATACATGGGAACCATAGCATAACTATACAAAAATGATGGCCCACTGAGCCATGATAGAGTACGGCTCACGTCTGTGGTAGCGGTGGGAATGTGCACATGATCGTGTTCAGAGCCATGTAAGTAGTGTTCAAATTGTGAGACACTTTTGTCTCACAGGGGACTTACCGCATGGCTCTGCACACGACCGTCTGCGCGCGTCACTACTAGTATTTCTATTTGAACATACAGTATACATGTGTGTGATTGGTTCTTTTGAAAGAATACAAGTGTCTGATTAGCTGATTTTGAAGCCACCACCTTCCTTTGTTTATTCATGTTGACAGTATAAATAAAAGCAATAAAGCGTTCTATGGCAGGATTCTGCTGAGCTCATCGTGATACCAGCATCTGTGTCTGTGTTACTTGGAGACATACAAGCGTCGCTTTATACATTATACAAGAGAGACGTCTTTGTGCTTTTAAGCGCAAAAAAATTATTTGCTTAAAAGGAGAAGCTTAAAATTTCCAGGACAAATGATAGAAACAGGATAGGCTGTATAGGACAGTGATTGGACTGTGTATGGGGGGGGGGGGGGGAGTGTACATTTCCACCAATTATTCCCTATAGCAAACACTAGGATTGTACAATCAGAATCATTACATCTAGGAGATAATCTTAGAATCTCATCATACTGATTGTAAAAAAAAAAATTTTTATTAATGCCAGATGGAGACACATCAAAAATATTCAACTGTAAACATAAGAAATTGGAATTGTAAGGAGCATGTCTTAAAATGCATGGCTAGGTTAAAGGGGATCTCTGATCAAACAGAATACCTGTGTGATTCCGGGGCTGAAGAGGTTAAAGTGATTGTAAGGCTTTTTTTTACTTTAAATAACAAACATATCATACTTACCTCCAATGTGCAGCTCGTTTTGCTCAGAGTGGCCGCGAACTTCGTCTTCTGGGGTCCCCCAATGGTGCTCGCGGCTCCTCCTCGTATTGGTAAACCCCCTAGGAGAAGTGCTCTCCGGGGGGGGGGGTTACCGGACTCGGCCCCGGCTCCCGACATCATTAGATTTGATTGACAGCAGCGAGAGCCAATGGCTGCGCTGCTATCAATCTATCCAATCAAGAGCCGAGAACCCCCGGGCAGAGAGACAGCGCGTCTTCGCCAAGAGATCGAAGGGCTCAGGTGAGTAAAACGGGGGGGGGGGGGCTGGTCACTGTCAGAAGTTTTTCTCACCTTAATGCATAGAACGCATTAAGGTGAAAAAACACGAGGGTTTACAACCCCTTTAATTTAAAAAAAGTTGCTGAACCAACACACAATCATACACCCAGTCCTCATAAATAAGGTGCATAATATGTTTATTTACTATGATCATCAGCTCCATCTAGTGGCCATAATGAAGCATTTTTTATATGAAGGTATTTCAGGAAAATACCACATTATGAACACTAGATGGAGCTGGCAATCATAGGAAATAATGATGGTAATTATTTATTTAGACCCCTGAAAGTGTATGTCGAGCCAAATCTTTTTTTTTTTTTAGTTTTGGTTAGGGTGATGATGGATTAGGACCTACTGTCAGGTTTTAACTGCTCTCCAGGGCCCCCCATTAAAAGAGATTTCCCTTCACCAGACAGGAAGTGAGAGAAAATCTCCTAACAGGGTAAAAGACAGAAAATCACAGCTGATCAGGTTCCTGTCTTCCTCTTCTCTGCTCTGCAGAGAAGTGAGTACAGTTGGTGAGTTCCGTCTGAAGCTGATCAGAGAGAGGATTCTGCTTGATGATAGAAACCCTTTAAGGAAGCCAACGGGCACTTTAAGGGAATGCCATTCAGGCCATAAGGCTAAGGAATACGCACACAGCAGTCAAAAAAAAAAAAAAGGAGTGTGCGCCGGGAGGAGTGATCTTGTCAGGCGATGCTGCGAGCTGTACAGGGAAGCTGCTGAGAGTCTTGACACTTCCCCATAATCCTCGTTGTGCTCTCTGAGGTCACTTGGTGAAGGTGATGAGGTATTCCGGATAGGCCTGGACGTCATTAAATATAACGAACACTGAGGGTGCTGATATGCTATCTGTGGCGCTGTCATACAGGTCGGTGGGGTTTGATGGGTCCTTAGCTGGAGGGACGATCATGTCTTTACTCCCAACACAGTATACACCGGTGAGGACACGGGCCAGGTACATGTATTTGTATCCATTTGCATCCGGTTTGGAGTATGTGTCATCCGCAGAGTAAATGGCTTCAGCAGCGAAATACGTCCCTTTTCCCAACAACGCAGCTGTACTCATAGAGAGAGAAAGAAAAGTATTCATCACAGATCAGAAATGCAACACGGAATATACAGTGCCTTGAAAAAGTATTTATACCCCTTGAAATCCTCCACATTTTGTTATGTTACAACCAAAAAACGTAAATGTATTTTATTGGGATTTTATGTGATAGACCAACACAAAGTGTCTCATAATTGTGAAGTGGAAGGAAAATGATAAATGATACAAATAAATATGTGAAAAGTGTGGGGGGGGGGGGGGCATTTGTATTCAGCCCCCTTTACTCTGATACCCCTAACTAAGATCTAGTGGAACCAATTGCCTTCAGAAGTCACCTAATAAGTAAATAGAGTACACCTGTGTGTCATTTATTCTTGGTATAAATACAGCTGTTCCGTGAAGCCCTCAGAGGTTTGTTAGAGAACCTTAGTGAACAAACAGCATCATGAAGGCCAAGGAACACACCAGACAGGCCAGGGATAAAGTTATGGAGAAGTATAAAGCAGGGTTAGGTTATAAAAAAATCTCCCAAGTTTTGAACATCTCACGGAGCTCTGTTCAATCCATCATCGGAAAATGGAAAGAGTATGGCACAACTGCAAACCTACCAAGACATGGCCGTCCACCTAAACTGACCGGCCGGGCAAGGAGAGCATTAATCAGAGAAGCAGCCAAGAGGCCCATGGTAACTCTGGAGGAGCTGCAGAGATCCACAGCTCAGGTGGGAGAATCTGTCCACAGGACAACTATTAGTCGTGTTCTCCACAAATCTGCCCTTTATGGAAGAGTGACAAGAAGAAAGACATTCACACTGGAGGTGGTTTTCAGGAGCTTTAAAAATAGCCTCTAAAAAGCACCTGAAAACCACCTCCCATTCATTGCAATGGGTCTTTTCACACCCTGGCGGTGCGCTTGCGGGACGCTACAAAAAGTCCTGCAGGCAGCATCTTTGGGGCAGGTTGGGGGCGCTGCAAACAGTGCTCCCAAAATGCCACTGCCCATTGCAATGAATGGGCAGCGATTCGGAAGCACTGCAAAACTGGGCTTTTTACCCCAAAAAAGACCCGCTAGCGCCTCAAAACCAGCGCAAAAGTGCCGGTAAACCGCTGTTAATGCACGGCCAGTAGGACCTGCGCTTTACCGCTGTTTTACCGATGCTTCAGTGTGAAAGGGGTGTAAAAGCAAAACACTATGTGTGGCAGAAAACTAACACTGCACATTGTGCCACTTGGCTCCTTCTGGTGAATATTGAATTTGTACGTTTAGGTGGAGTTGCTCTCAGCTGGTCCTGTATCAGACCTGGGAAGAATACAGAAGGAGGGGGGGGGGGGGTCTCTTCTCACCATTGGTCCCAGCGTAGGCTCTGTTGAACCCGTGCTGATTTATATTATCTGTTATTGTACTCTCGGTGCCATGGAAGAGCCTCTTCTCGTTGTTCTTGTTACCATTCTTGGTATCGATACTGTTCTTCCTTATTTGGTAGTTCTGATAGAAAGGTGTGTTCTGTATTCTCTCAATCTGGGGTGAAAGGAAATAAAACAGAATCATCATCTGTGTTCTTCACTGATCCATGTTCACTCTGATGACATGGGAAGGTGTTCCTTCCGTGACAATGCGAGGCTGTGGAAGAATAGATAAAAGTGACACAGGGTTCTCACAAATGCAGAGTGGGAAGCTCCACCAGTTCTGTTCAAGGCAGAGAAAGTTGATCTTGCAGCTTTCTCCGGGTTTTTTAATTCCCAGATGGGGTCTGGAGTCCAGAGACTTCAAAGAAAAGCAAAGAGACGAAGCCTGTAATCCTGCATCCAGGTCTTACTGGAGACCAGCAGGCTTTGTGTGTACAGGTTTGCACAGCCCTTATAATCTAAAGCCTATAATCATAATAAGGTCTATAATCATTGGCTTGGGCATAGTTCAGAAATGTATGGGATCATATCTACATAGAGGAATCTATGCTGGATGGGAGGATCATGGTACTGGGGTGCTATGGTGGGGGAAGTACAACATGAACTAACCATGGGTGCCCCCAGGAAATTTTCTACAAGACGCTAGGACTAAGGAACCCTGAAAGCTCCATTATCTCCTATTCCTATGTAGCGCTACCCCTGTAGGAGTCGCTATAAGATAACCAGTTCATCCCCAGAGTTAGTGCAGGGGCAGCCAGGCACACAGTGACAGTTCACTCATTCTGGCTCAGTGATTAGTCTAGGGGATGTCGTTTACAATTTTTTTTGCTGGGTGGATTCCCTCCAACAAGGGGAAGAGGAAGAACCCTGCTGCACCAAATCCCAGACTATTTATATCCCTCTCCAACCACCCTCTGGGCACATCTCCCCAGGGATTTTGTGAAATACAATAAATATTAAGGCTGAGATTTGCCTGGATCAACCCTCTATGTTCCAGAAAACACTAGAAGACAGGGGAGAGCAATCGAACCTACAGTCTGTGAGATTCAGAGCAGCCAGAGGCAATCAACAACTGCTCCACTGATTACACAGGAGTCCAAAGTAACAAAATGTTCCTATGTCCTAGTAATTAGGAAGGTGCTACACCGGTGGTGTTGCTATGGGGGTACAGACCACACCCATGTGACACTCGCCAAAAGAAGTGATACCATAGAAGTCAATAGGGGGGTACCAATAGGCCTCCACACAGGGAGTCCTAGATAGCAGGAGGATAGTACAGGGGGACAATTACAGAATGATGCACTGTGTCTGTGTCTCTCCCTCCATCAGCTGAAAACCGATTTCTCCCCCTTTCCCTCCCGCCGGCTTTTAGCTGCTGGAGGGAAAGACACAGGCACAGGGCATTGTTCTGTAATTGTCCTCCTGTCCCGCTGCACCGATCCCCCTCCCTGTGCTGCCCATATCTGATTCCCCCTGTGCCCCTCTCTCAGGCCGACTGCTGGGGGCACACAGGCAGATGTGGAGAGTGGATGAAGGGGCCATTAAATATGTCATTTACCGGCCCCTTCTTTTTCTGAATCGGACACAGTGAGTGATCAGTATGGGTCGCTCCTGTGTCCATTCATTACTGAGTATAGGCCTATGCTTCCGTTTATGAATGAATAGGAGCCTCTGTGTCCTTAATTCCTTTCTCTTTCTCTGTCTCAAAGGTGAGATGTTAGGGGTCTGTTTAGACGCCTAATATTTCATCCAACAACCCCCCCCCCCTCCCCCCTCCCCAACAGCGTTGTAAAAAAAAAAATGGTAAACCATAAACCATCCCAGAAAAGGAGAATCGGGGCAGCTCTGTGCAAAACCCTTGCACAGAGCAGGTACAGTGAGGGAAAATTTGATCGGCTGCTGAATTTTTACGTTTGCCCACTGACAAAGAAACAATCAGTCTATAATTTTAATGGTCGGTTTATTTTAACAGTGAGAGACAGAATAACAACAAAAATATCCAGAAAAACATATTTCAAAAAAGTTATAAAGTTATAAATTGATTTGCATTTTAATGAGTGAAATAAATATTTGATCCCCTATCAATCAGCAAGATTTCTGGCCCCCAGGTGTCTTCTATACAGGTAATGAGCTGAGATTAGGAGCACTCTCTTAAAGGGAGTGCTCTTAATCTCAGCTTGTTACCTGTATTAAAGACACCTGTCCACAGAAGCAATCGATCAGATTCCAATCTCTCCACCATGGCCAAGACCAAAGAGCTGTCCAAGGATGTCGGGGACAAGATTGTAGACCTACATAAGGCTGGAATGGGCTACAAGACCATCAGCAAGAAGCTTGGTGAGAGGGTGACAACAGTTGGTGCGATTATTCACAAATGGAAGAAACAGAAAATAACTGTCAGTCTCCCTTGGTCCGGGGCTCCATACAAGATCTCACCTGGTGGAGGTTCAATAATCATGAGAACGGTGAGGAATCAGCCCAGAACTACACAGGAGAATCCTGTCAATGATCTCAGCTGGGACCATAGTCACCAAGAAAACAATCGGTAACACACTACAACGTGAAGGACTGCAATCCTGCAGCGCCGGCAAGGTCGCCCTGCTCAGGAAATCACATGTACAGACCCGTCTGAAGATTACTAATGAACATCTGAATGATTCTGAGGAGAACTGGGGGAAAGTGTTGTGATCAGATGAGACCAAAATTGAGCTCTTTGGCATCAACTCAACTCCCCGTGTTTGGAGGAGGAGGAATGTTGCCTATGACCCCAAGAACACCATCCCCCACCGTCATACATGGAGGTGGAAACATTATGCTTTGAGCTGTGTTTTTCTGGTAAGAGGACAGGACAACTTCACTGCATCAAAGGGACACAATGGCCTAGCCAGTATCCAGACCTTAATCTCATAGAAAATATGTGGAGGGAGCGTCGAGCCTCAAAACCTTGAAGTGGTTGTTAAGCTACTTGTACAAAGTGCTCCCATCCCCTCTGTATTAGAACAATAAGTTCCCCTGTGTCTGTGTTATATAATAAATATGCTTATCTGTACCGATAACACACATCTTCCTGTGATCAGTTGCCTCCTCTCTCCTCTCCTCTGCTGGTTGACAGTTCCAGTGGGCGGGGTCGAGCACTGCCGTTGACGCCAGCCGGGGAGGAGAGGAGAGAGAAGAGAGAGAGCTGAGGATTCACATAAAGACTGTGTGTTATCAGTACAGATAAGCATATTTATGTTATAACACAGACACAGGGGAACTTATTGTTATAATACAGAGGGGGTGGAAGCTTTTAATATTAAGTAGGAGAGCAGCAGGAGCGGGGGGTGGGGGGCTGGGGGGATTGCGGATGCTGATATGAGCAGACAGTCAGAGAGGGGAGGGGGGAGAGGATGGAGTAGAGGACACAGGAGACAAAGAGCAGAGCGACATGTACTTAGACAACTGTGTCATCGCTCAGCAGCCCTAATATATCGTGGTCAAAGTACAGGGGAAGGGCATAGCCAGGCAGGATCAGACAGGTATTACAGGTGATACAGAGGGCCAAATGACACAGCACAACATGCTTTAAGGGAACAGGATCTGTTTTTTTTTTGGGGGGGGGGTTGGGTTAACAAATGCTTTAAATTTCGGTCCCTGTACGGGCCACCAAAAAAAAAAAACAAATCCTTTAATGACTTGAAGAGGATCTCTAAAGAGCAGTGGGACAAAATCCCTCCGGAAATATGTGCAAACCTGGTGGCCAACAAGGGTTTCTCCACCAACTACTAAGTCATGTTTTGTGAAGGGTTCAAATACTTATTTCATTCCTTAAAATGCAAATCAATTTATATCTTTTTTGAAAATGCGTTTTTCTGGATTTTTGTTGTTATTCTGTCTCTCACTGTTATAATAAACCGACCAATAAAATTATAGACTGATCGTTTCTTTCTCAGTGGGGCAAACGTACAAAATCAGCAGCCAATCAAATACTTTTTTCCCTCGCTGTAAGTATGACATGTTTGTTAATAAAAACCCAAAAAAACCTTTACAATCACTTCAACCTTCAGTATTACCTTAATTATTCTCATTTGACACGTCTGTGTGAAGAGTCCCACGACCTCGGAGTAGTCCGAGTTGCTGCTGGTCAATGGTACCACCTTCAGCTGAGTGTTGTCCATCTTATCCCAATACGGGGGGGTTACGAGGGACTCGGCTGTAATATGAAGAGTTAAAATTTTGGTTTCATTGTAGAACACAATTATCACCCATCAGTGTACATTGATATGAATCTCAGAGTGCCGACCAATAGAACACCATCATTGTCACACACTGCAGAATGGATTGCAGATAACACCTCCCTCTGTCATCCTACTGACCTACTCCTCCACCATGGATGAATTTGTATCAGAAGTATTGGAAGGAGGGGATTGAAGCCCAAAAGTAATTTAATAGGTAAAGTATTTTTTAAAAAGCCAACGTGTTCCAGGCGTTCTAACCTTCGTCAAGGCTGGATACTGTTGGACAAGAGACAATTCTTGGTATAGCAGACTGGTGTTGGCTTCTTCTTATCCTGCAGTAAATAGATTGTGCCCTCCAGGTCTACATTTCCAATTATCCGGATTCTCTCTTATCCAGCAGCATATCATGGTTTATGATGTTATTTCTATGATGATTGATGTATCTGTAGAAAATTGAGCTCAGCTCCTGTACAGTGCCTGATGTAAATTAGGGTTATTTTGTGCCTTTTTTTTCTATCTCTTAGATTGCAAGCTCTAAGGAGCAGGGCCCTGTGATTCCTACTGCGTTAAAGTGTATTGCATTTGTACTGTCTACCCTCAAGTTGTAAAGCGCTGCATAAACTGTTGGCGCTATATAAATCCTGTACAATAATAATAATATAAGTGTAGCCAAGTGCCAGCTATGTTGTTCTGCAACTCAGGGACACTCACAGATAATCGTCCCCCCCCACACCCCCACCCCCACCCCAGTGCTCTGTGCTGCAATAGTGGTGTAGTGGGTAGCACTTTCACCTAGCAGTAAAAAGGGGTTGCTGGTTCGAATCACGACCACGACACCATCTGCCTGGAGTTTGCATGTTCTCCCTGTGCCTGCGTGGGTTTCCCCTGGATACTCTGGTTTCCTCCCACACTCCAAAGACATGCTGGTAGGTTAATTAGATCCTGTCGAAAAATTGACCAAATATGTGTATGTGTTTGTAAGTGTGTCAGGACCCCATGGGTCAAAGGACCGCGCTATACCGCAGATGGACACTGGCGGCAAAAAGTGCCCTGAGGTGATTCAGTTCGCATAGGTAGCGCTATACAAGTCACTCATTCATTCATGCAACAGTTGCTTCATTTCTTGCCAGCAGAGTGGGATCACTTCTTTCAACAAGCAGGGCATCGTGGGACATGTAGTCCCACAGCCAGAGAGCTTTTTTTTTTTTTTGCCTTTTTTTAATAGGCTGACATCAGGTCTTGGTGGGTATGTCCTCTCATTGCTGAGAGGCAGGGGTCCACCCACTCAGAATCCTACCAGTCAGCATGTTGAGTGGCATAGTTGAGCAGAGTCTTGGTTATTGCCGCCCACAGGTGCTCCACTGGAACATGGCGTTCTTATCTTTTATGGGTTGCTAAGTCTGCCCTATCTTATGCCACACAAGGCGGGTAGCTATGCGCAGCGTTGGACTTGGGTTGTCCCATATACAGCATTCACACTGCCAGCTGTAGGAGCTGGTAAATGGGGAGACAAAGCCACAAGTTCCCATGTGAAATTGGAAGACCTCTTGTCACTTTGGTCATGTGGCATTCTTCCATTCTCAAGTCCTGCCTTTTCCTGCACACATGTTTGATTGTATGTAGCAACCCTGCCTTAAAGTGATTGTAAAAGCAGAAGGTGCATTCTATGCATTAAGATAAAAAGCCGTCTGTGTGCAGCAGCCCCCCCCACACTTACCTGAGGTCTATCTCGATCCAGAGATGTTGCATGAGCATCTCGACTGCCCGGGACTCCCCTCTTCATTGGCCAAGACATCAGCGTGGTGCCATTGGCTCCCGCTGCTGTCAAAGTCATTTAACCAATGAGGAGAGAAATAGGCAGGGCCAGGCCATGGCTCCAAGTCTTAATGGACACAGGGAGCTGTGGCTCGGCTCGGGTGCCCCTATAGCAAGCTGCTTGTTGTGGGGACACTCAACAGGAAGGAGGAGCCAGGAGCACCAAAGAGAGACCTGAGAAGAGGAGGATCGGGGCTGCTCTGTGCAAAACCAACTGCACAGAGGAGGTAAGTATAACAGGTTTGTTATTTTTAAAAATAAAGAAAAACAAGACTTTAGTATCACTTTAAGCAGCAGTGTCTACATTTAGTTAGTGTGACATCACACAGTGGGTCTGGAATATGAAAATGCATATCTTTTTCCCAGTTCACAACTAGGAGTTTCCTGTGCCAGTGGTGCATTATGGGAGAGAGTATAAACATTTGGGACTGGCTGGTGGGGCCTGAAGAAGCTTTTCTTCTTTGAGGGCAGGATGCGGTCCTATGAAGCCTGGTTGACTCTCCTGGATTAGAAAGATGCTGTTGCTATAGGTGACATCTGCTAAAGAGTACTATTATTATTATACACAATTTATATAGGGCCAACAGTTTACATAGCGCTCTACAATATAGAGGGGTGACAGCACAATTACAGTACAGTTCAATACAGAAGGGACAGGGGAGGGGGTGGTGGTACAAAAGGTAATAGCTGTGGGGGATGATTTGATGGGGGGTGGCTCGGGGACAGTTCTTAGGTGGGTGTGGGATCGGCTTCCCTGAAGAAATTAGTTTTCAGGGATCTCCTAAAGGTGGACAGGGTAGGGGCTGATCGGACATACCGGGGCAGGGAGTTCCAGAGGATGGGAGAGGCTCTGGAGAAATCCTAAAGGCGAGCATGGGAGGAGGTAACAAGGGAGCTAGAGAGCAGGAGGTCCTGGGAGGAGCGGAGGGGGCGATTTGGGCGATATCTGCAGATGAGGTTGGTGTTGTAGCCCGGGGGTCAGGGGCGGACTGACACTTCATGGGGCCCCCGGGCAATAAGAGATCATGGGGCCCCCTGTGTTCCTGACCACACTCAAGCCACCCCCACACAAAGCCCCACCTACATATTACAGCTCAGCTGCATAGAGGGGGCATTTAAATATTTACTGCAGCATAGCCTGAATAATAGTTTCCAGCATCTTTTTGTAGACAGAAGGGGGAGGAGTTATAGGAATAGGAGGGAGAGGGGGGTAAGAGAGGGAGGGTGAGAGAGCGGGGGGAGAGGGAGGGTGAGAGAGAGAGAGGGAAGGTGAGGGAGTGAAAGAGGGTGAGAGGAGGGAGTGAGATAGAAGAGGGAGAGAGAGATGAAGGTTGAGAGAGAAGTGGTGAAAAAAAGAGAAAAAGAGGGGAGTGAAAGATAGAGGTGGTGAGAAAAAAGGGGGGGGGGGTGGTGGAGAAAGATGGAGGATGAGAGAGAGAAGGAAGAAGGGTGTGAGAGAGAGAGAGAGAGAGAGAGAGAGAGAGGAGGTGAGAAAGAAAGGATGAGAGAGGGGTTAAGAGAGAGAAAGAGTGAGAGGGAGGGGGGTGAGGGAGAGAGGGAGGGTGTAAGAGAGAGGGGGAGGGGGATGATAGAGAGGGGAGGAGAAGGAGGGAGGGCAAGAGAGAGGGGTGAAAGAAAGAGGGGGGGGTGTAAGAGAGGGGATGAGAGAGAGAAGGAGGGTGAGAGAGAGAGGGGGGTGAGGGAGAGAGGGAGGGTGTAAGAGAGGGGGATGAGAAAGAGAGGGAGGGCGAGAGAGAGGGGGGTGAAAGAAAGAGGGGGGGTGAGAGAGGGGGTGAAAGCGAGAGAGAGGGTAGTGAAAGAGAGGGGGTGAGAGAGAGGAGGGGTGGGGGTGGGGACGTGGGTACTCACAGTGGCGGGGCACTTACTGTAGTGTGCAGTGCTCAGTCAGCGAGCCTTTGTCAGTAGTAAGTAGGGCTGTCCCCCAGCTGAGGCATAGCAGAGGCCACATAGTCCAGAGTCAGGCAGAGAAACAAAAAGACAGGCAGGGAAAGGGGTGCCCAGACTGAACTGACAGTGTGATGGGATCCAGCCTGGAGAGCAAAGGACATGAGTGGAGTTGTCCCCAGATACAGCATAGGACAGTGGGTGGGTTCCCTCCTCATCATGGGACCCCTCCCCTGTGGAGGAGCCATACACCGCGAATGAGTACACTGTCCTCGGGTGTACAGATTGTGCCCTCCATTTACACTCCACTCCCGCTCCTCTTCACCTTCACCCATTCTTTACAATGAAGGAAGGAGTGAAGTCTAGGACAGGAGCCTCTCATGGGGCCCACTACTGTCACTGCAAACTGCCCGGGTGCCCGAATGGTCAGTTTAGTCCTGGATATCTGTTTTTTGAGTGCTATTTCCTATAAATAACACTTCTATCTGTACACATCTGTGCACAGATGTCAGTGTTATATACAGGGACTAGCACTCAGTGTACAGATAGCAGTGATATATATATATATATATATATAGGGAATAAAACTCACTGATCTCTGTACAGGGTGCTGGTACCTATGACACTGATTAAAACTTAGTGATCTATTAAACTGCTGAGGTGGCCATTACACACAGGTTACTACCAGCTCCAAGATCAGTCCACTCTGCAGTGCACTTTCCAGCACGCCTCCAGCTCAGCACCGGCTGTCTCACATGGCGGGGATGTGGATTGTGGCCCCGCCCCTCGGCTGAATTCCCCAGGGGGAGAGGTGGCCGGAGAGCGACTGTCACTAAAATCATCCCCGGCCCGCACGGAAGACAGCTTGCCTCTGATCATTCAGAATGATCCATCCTGGCCAGCTCTGCTCTCATATAGCCACATCAACCGGATAAGCGCGATTTAAAGGGTTTACTGTTTTACTGCTTCCTCTGGGGTATTGTTTTGCATATTAAGCTGCGGGCACCTCCAGGGACGGACTGAGCTGGCCCGGGCCCTCCCACCTCAGGGCCCTTGGGCAGTGACCGACTGCCTGAATGGTCAGTCCGCCCCTGGTGATGTTGTGGTTAGTATTTTGAAATACTGCTTGGGGGGGCAGCAAAGGGAAAGGAAAGACAGATTCTGGTGGTAGGGGACTCAATTCTTAGAAGTAGGGCAATCTGTAACCAAGACCTGAAGCGCCGAACAGTATGTTGTCTACCGGGGGCTCGGGTTCGGCACATCACGGATCTTGTGGACAGATTACTGGGAGGGGCTGAGGAAGACCCGGCTGTCATGGTGCACGTTGGCACCAATGACAAAGTCAGAGGCAGATGGAGTGTCCTAAAGAACGATTTTAGGGACTTAGGAGCTAAATTGAGGAAAAGGACCTCCAAGGTAGTATTCTCAGGAATACTACCGGTACATCGAGCCACACCAGAAAGGAAGAGGGAGATTAGGGAAGTAAACAAGTGGCTGAAGAGCTGGTGTAGTAAGGAGGGGTTTGGGTTCCTGGAGGACTGGGCCGACTTCTCAGTCGGTAACCGGTACTATAGAAGGGACGGACTGCACCTAAATGAGGAGGGTGCAGATCTGCTGGGAATGAAGATGGCCAAAAAGTTAGAGGGGTTTTTAAACTAGGTGATGGGGGGGGAGGGTCCAGAGACAGTGATAGCCAGCGCGGAAGATATTCCAGAGGGTAGTATTGGGGGCATTAGTGGCAGGTTAACCAAAGCACAAAAACACAAGGTGAGTATAGTAGCAAGTCCAAGTTGCAATCTTGAAACACCCAATACGAGGACAATATGCGACCGGTCTAAACTATGTGGCATGTTCACCAATGCCAGGAGCATGGCAGACAAGATGGGTGAACTAGAGATACTGTTGTACGAGGAGGATTTGGATTTTGTGGGAATTTCAGAGACCTGGTTCAACAGCTCTCATGATTGGCTGACAAACATTCAAGGGTATACCCTTTACCGCAAGGATAGGGAGGGTAAAAAAGGGGGAGGGGTATGCCTATATATCAAGAATAATGTACAAGTGAATGTGAGAGATGACATCACTAAGGGAGCTAGGGAGGAGGTGGAATCCTTATGGGTAGAGCTCCAAAGGGATGAAGCTAAGGGGAAAATAATACTGGGAGTATGCTATAGGCCCCCTAACCTGAGGGAGGAAGTGGAGACGGATCTCCTATCACAATTTGGATTAGCAGCAAGGATGGGAAGTGTTATCATAATGGGGGATTTTAATTATCCAGACATAGACTGGGCGGAGGGAACCGCGCATTCATTTAAGGCTCGCCAGTTCCTTAATGTCTTGCAGGACAATTTTATGGGTCAGATGGTAGACACACCAACTAGAAATAAAACATTACTGGATCTACTGATTACCAACAATACAGACCTGATCACAGATGTGGAAATACGGGGCAATTTAGGTAACAGCGATCACAGGTCAATTAGTTTCAGTATAAATCACACAAATAGGAAACATAAAGGGAATACAAAGACACTGAATTTCAAAAAAGCCAACTTCCCTAAACTACAAACCTTGCTAAAATCATAAACTGGGATAAAATATTAGGAACAAAGAATACGGAGGAGAGATGGGTTTGCTTTAAGAGCATATTAAATAAGGGCATTAGCCAATGTATCCCATTGGGTAATAAATTTAAAAGAGCGAACAAAAGTCCTGGATGGCTTAACTCCAATGTAAAAATGCATATAAAAGCAAAGCAGAAGGCCTTCAAAAAATACAAGGTTGAGGGATCATCCTCAGCATTCAGACTTTATAAAGAATGCAACAGGAAATGTAAGGGTGCAATAAGGATGGCTAAGATAGAACATGAAAGACACATAGCGGAGGAGAGCAAAAAAAATCCCAAGAAATTCTTTAAGTATGTAAACAGTAAAAAAGGGAGGACAGACCATATTGGCCCCATAAAGAATAAGGAAGGACATCTGGTTACAAAGGATGGGGAGATGGCAAAGGTATTGAATTTATTCTTCTCCTCAGTCTTCGCGAGTGAATCGGGGGGCTTCAGTAACCAAAACTGCAGTGTTTATCCTCATGACACAACACAGGAAGCACCTCCATGGTTAACAGAGGATGGAATTAAAATTAGACTTGAGATACTTAACATTAATAAATCACCGGCACCAGATGGCTTGCATCCAAGGGTACTTAGGGAACTCAGTCAAGTGATTGCCAGACCGTTGTTCCTAATTTTTACAGATAGTCTACTGACTGGAATGGTACCAGCTGATTGGAGAAAAGCCAATGTAGCACCAATATTTAAAAAGGGCCCAAAATACATCCCTGGGAATTACAGACCAGTTAGCCTAACATCAATAGTATGTAAACTCTTGGAGGGGATGATAAGGGACTATATACAAGATTTTAGTAATAAGAACGGTATCATTAGCAGTAATCAGCATGGATTCATGAAGAATCGTTCTTGCCAAACCAATCTATTAACCTTCTATGAGGAGGTGAGTTGCCATCTAGATAAAGGAAGGCCCGTAGACGTGGTGTATCTGGATTTTGCAAAAGCATTTGACACAGTTCCCCATAAACGTTTACTGTACAAGATAAGGTCCATTGGCATGGACCATAGGGTGAGTACATGGATTGCAAACTGGCTACAAGGGCGAGTTCAGAGGGTGGTGATAAATGGGGAGTACTCGGAATGGTCAGGGGTGGGTGGTGGGGTTCCCCAGGGTTCTGTGCTGGGACCAATCCTATTTAATTTGTTCATAAATGATCTGGAGGATGGGATAAACAGTTCAATCTCTGTATTTGCAGACGATACTAAACTAAGCAGGGCAATAACTTCTCCGCAGGATGTGGAAACCTTGCAAAAAGACCTGAACAAATTAATGGGGTGGGCGAATACATGGCAAATGAGGTTCAATGTAGAAAAATGTAAAATAATGCATTTGGGTGGCAAAAATCTGAATGCAATCTATAGACTGGGGGGAGAACCTCTGGGGGAATCTAGGATGGAAAAGGACCTGGGGGTCCTAGTAGATGATCGGCTCAGCAATGGCATGCAATGCCAAGCTGCTGCTAACAAAGCAAACAGAATATTGGCATGCATTAAAAGGGGGATCAACTCCAGAGATAAAACGATAATTCTCCCGCTCTACAAGACTCTGGTCCGGCCGCACCTAGAGTATGCGGTCCAGTTCTGGGCACCAGTCCTCAGGAAGGATGTACTGGAAATGGAGCGAGTACAAAGAAGGGCAACAAAGCTAATAAAGGGTCTGGAGGATCTTAGTTATGAGGAAAGGTTGCAAGCACTGAACTTATTCTCTCTGGAGAAGAGACGCTTGAGAGGGGATATGATTTCAATTTACAAATACCGGACTGGTGACCCCACAATAGGGAGAAAACTTTTTCGCAGAAGAGAGTTTAACAAGACTCGTGGCCACTCATTAAAATTAGAAGAAAAGAGGTTTAACCTTGAACCACGTAGAGGGTTCTTTACTGTAAGGGCGGCAAGGATGTGGAATTCCCTTCCACAGGCGGTGGTCTCAGCGGGGAGCATCGATCGTTTAAAAAAACTATTAGATAATCACCTGAATGACCACAACATACAGGGATATACAATGTAATACTGACACATAATCACACACATAGGTTGGACTTGATGGACTTGTGTCTTTTTTCAACCTCACCTACTATGTAACTATGAAATTTATGCAGTGGGGTAGTGGAAGCCAGTGAAGGGATTGGCAGAGAGGAGCAGCAGTCACGGATCGATTAGTGAGGTGTATTAGTCTAGCAGCAGCATTCATAATAGACTGAAGGGGGGGAGGAGCCTGCTTAAGGGTCGGCCATTAGGGAGAGATTTGCAGTAGTCAATGCAGGAAATTATCAAGGAGTGAATAAGTTGCTTTGTGGTGTCATTAGTCAGGAAGGGTGGAATTCTGGAGATGTTGTGGAGGTTAAGGCGGCAGGATTTAGCCAGTGATTGGATGTGGGGGCTGAAGAAGAGGTCAGAGTCAAGAATTACACCCAGCACCCTGGCATGTGTGGAGGGACCAATGGTTGTGCTGTTGATATTAATGGTAAAGTCATGGGGGGGGGGACTGGGAAGGAGGAAATATTACAAGCTCAGTTTTAGAAAGATTGAGTTTGAGAAAGTGGTGTGACATCCATATATCATTCAGTAAGTTTGAGATCCGTGAGGAGATCGAGGGGGTGAGTTGAGGAGTGGAGAGATAGATCTGGGTGTTGTCGGCGTAGAGGTGGTATTGGAAGCCATGGAAGGTTATTAACTGGTCCAGGGAAGAGGTATAGAGCGAGAATAGGAGGGGCCCAAGGACGGAGCCTTGGGGTACCCCAACAAGAGTGTTGGTATCGACTTAAAGGCCTAAAGACCATTCTGTGAAGTCAGAAGGGGGGCGGTGCCACCAGGTGACATGTTGAACGGCTTAGCCTGCAGTAGGCAACCAGACTTAATGTCGGCGAGAGCATCTTTTTTTTTTCATTTTTGGGTGCGGTGTGAATGACGATGGATCTACATCGGGGCACACTGTATTTTTATTTTTTAATAAAGGATTTGTCAAAAACTGTCTCTTTGTTTTTAATACTTTTAGATGCTTTTTTGGTTAATGGGTAGGTGTACTATGTACCTGATACTTATTCACATGGGGGGGGGGGGCTGGCATCTGGGGGGCCCCCAGATTACGATAAGCCCCCTGCCTGCAGACCCCCACAACCACGATTGTGGGGATGAGGCCCTTTTCCCCATCAACATGGGGACAAGGTGCTTTGGGGTGGGGGGGGCGCGTCGCTCATCCTATGCATTAAGGTGAAAAAACTTCTGACACTGACCGGCCCCCCAGCCCCCCTGTTTTACTCACCTGAGCCCTTTCATCACTCAGCAGAGACGCGCTCTTCCTCTCTGCCCGGGGGTTCTCAGCTCTTGATTGGATATATTGATATCAGCGCAGCCATTGGCTCCCGCTGCTGTCAATCAAATCCAATGATGCGGCGGCCAGGGGGGGGGGGGTTGGCGAGTCCGGCATTCTGTGTCAATAGACGCAAATGCTGGACTTGGGAGCGTGCCTGCAAGGTAACCCCCTGGGAGAGAGCTTCTCCCAGGGGGGATTACCGATGTGGGGAGGAGCCACGAGAGCAGCCGGGGGACCCTAGAAGACGGTGATCGGGGCCACACTGTGCAAAACAAACTGCACAGTGGAGGTAAGTATGACATGTTTGTTATTAAAAAAAAAAAAAGAGGGTTTACAAACCCTTTAAGAGCAGATACAGGTGCAGGCCATTGCTGTCAGTAGAACAGTTGCCCATAATACTGGGGTCTGTACAGGAAAGGGAGGGAGATGATGAGTCACTATCCTTGATCCTAATTGGAACTAAATCAATGTTTTCTGACCTGTCCGATCACTTTTTCCTCCAAGAATAGTCATTCGGAACTGTCAGGAGCTGACCTATAGACATTAAATTGTTGCTCAATCCAATCCATGTCTGGAGGTCTGCATCATATTGTATCTTGGCCTTCTAGGTTAGTTCCCGTCATGTATACCTCCCTCCAGAGTAATATAGAATAGAATTTACTTCTATGACCACCAAGGACTCCCAAGGCTTGCAATTAATTTTGATTTCTATTAGCTGGAGCTGTCCAATAATATTTTACAATATTTGATTACTGGTAAAGATATGAACAAAAAAAAATGGAAATTACCATTTTTTGGATTTCGTTGAAGTGTGATTACGTTTCCTTTGGCATCTCTTGCGGTTTTTAGCTCTACAATTGCCGTGTACTTTACACCGGCGATATCAATATTCAGAGAACTTATCTTGTCATTATAAGCCTTTTCCAGCTCCAAGTTTGTCATTTTGTCGAAGGGAGTAAAGTTGGTGCCTTGGTAATATCCCCACTCCACCACGTTACCGCACAGCTCCGCCTCTCGTTCTCGTGTCTTCCTATCTCGCACATCTTTTATCATCTCCTGGATTTTATTACTGACCTCCAGAACATCCTTGGTGCGGCCCGTCACCTTTACGGTGGATTGTGGTGAGTCGAAATTAATATAAACTTCATGTTCCCTTTGAAGCTGAGCCAGAACGCCATGGTCCTTATCATCTAATTCCTGTATCCAGGTATCTGTGATAGTATTGTCATGCTGATCCTTTGTTATGAGATCTTGGAGCCAGTCTGAGGCCGCTTTCACAGATTCACGGCTCTCTGCACACAGGTGGATGATGGCCGGCTCAATGTTTTCTCTCAGCTCAAAAACTTTGGGCTCTTCTTCTTCTTCTTCTTCTTCCTCCTCTTTAGCATCATTTTTGTCAGATTGGCTTATACCAAGAAAAGCTGTTATAAGAGAAGGTAGAAAATATTTACAGCATTTGTGTACCATGTAGAAGGACAGTTATACATAAAAGAAGACTTTATCAGACCTGTCTGATAAAACATTGTCATTGGTAAAGGAAGTGAGTCTCTCAGTTTAGGCTTCTGTAGTCTAGTAAGAAGTCTGATCACATAAGTTACAGCTCTGTTTCCAGAACTTGTGTCCTAAGAGAAGCTCTTTGTTTGGAGAGGTGACTTGAGTAGCTCACACTGGGGAACAACCTGCAGCCTTATCCAAAGGATGCCAAAGAGTGATTGGCACAGTAATGTAAAAAAACTCAGACACTTACATGTGAACCTAGAGAACCAGGACTGTTGTTTGGTTGCAGGTGATGAGTCCTTCTTCTTCATACTGTCATGGAAATCTTTTAACATTGGTTGCTGGAATATTACTATTGTTACATGTTGGACAGTCACGGCCGATTTAGCTTTAACAAAATCCACCACAGCGTTCAGCATTGCGTCAGCCACTGCAGCAGAGGGCACAGCGCCGGCACCTGGGAAAAGCGAGAAAGAGCAGAGAACATTATAGAGGTCTTCCTCATTCTCCTCACCATCGTTCCACAAGTTCAGTGTGGAGTATCCCATCAGCTATCACACCAATAATCCGTTAAATAGCTTTTGAACTTTCCTTCTGCTAGTCTGAGGTCATGTTCTTTATCTATGCTTCATATTGAAAATACTGCCCTTCTGAACCTTCATGTATTGACAAGTTTCAGTCATGTTTTGGCTTTCCCTTCATTACTTCAAACTGTACATCTTAGCTTCTTGCAGTCTCTCCTAAAATGTTTTATCCCTCAGACCTTTCACCATTTTTGTTGTCCATCTCTGGATTCCTTCTGTCTTTTAATATTTGACGACTCCAGAACTGGACACAATATTGTAAATGGGGTCCCACTAAAGATCTACTGTATATAGAGGAATCAGGACCTCCTTCCTCCTGCTGGTGATCCCTCTAGTGATATAAAGATCTATATAGAGCAATCAGGAACTCCTTCCACCTGCTGGTGACCCCTCTAGTGATATAAAGATCTATATAGAGGAATCAGGACCTCCTTCCTCCTGCCGGTGATCCCTCTAGTGATATAAAGATCTATATAGAGGAATCAGGACCTCCTTCCTCCTGCCGGTGATCCCTCTAGTGATATAAAGATCTATATAGAGGAATCAGGACCTCCTTCCTCCTGCTGGTGGTCCCTCTAGTGATATAAAGATCTATATAGAGGAATCAGGACCTCCTTCCTCCTGCTGGTGACCCCTCTAGTGATATAAAGATCTATATAGAGGAATCAGGACCTCCTTCTTCCTGCTGGTGACCCCTCTAGTGATATAAAGATCTATATAGAGGAATCAGGACCTCCTTCCTCCTGCTGGTGATCTCAATAATTTATATAAAGGAATCAGGACCTCCTTTGTCCTGATTGTGACCCCTCTAGTGATATAAAGCTCTGAATAGAGGAATCAGGACCTCCTACTTGTGATCCCTTTAGTGATATAAAGATCTACAGTATCTCACAAAAGTGAGTACACCCCTCACATTTGTGTAAATCTTTTCTTCTATCTTTTCATGTGACGACACTGAAGAAATGACACTTGTCTACAATGTAAAGTAGTGAGTGTACAGCTTGTATAACAGTGTAAATTTGCTGTCCCCTCAAAATAACTCAACACACAGCCATTAATGTCTAAACCGCTGGCAACAAAAGTCAGTACACCCCTAAGTGAAAATGTCCAAATTGGGCCCAAAGTGTCAATATTTTGTGTGGCCGCCATTATTTTCCAGCACTGCCTTAACCCTCTTGAGCATGGAGGTCACCAGAGCTTCACAGGTTGTCACTGGAGTCCTCTTCCCCTCCTCCATGATGACATCACAGAGCTGGTGGATGTTAGAGACCTTGCGCTCCTCCACCTTCTGTTTGAGGATGTCCCACAGATGATCAATAGGGTTTAGGTCTGGAGACATGCTTGGCCAGTCCATCACCTTTACCCTCAGCTTCTTTAGCAAGGCAGTGGTCATCTTGGAGGTGTGTTTGGGGTGGTTATCATGTTGGAATACTGCCCTGCGGCCCAGTCTCTGAAGGGAGGGGATCATGCTCTGCTTCAGTATGTCACAGTACATGTAATAGGAATAAAAGTGATCAAAAATGCTTTTTTTCAAAAAAGTGTCAAAATAAAAAAAAATATATAATTATCAATAAAAAAAAAATTTAAAGCGCCGCTGTCCCCGTGTGCTCGCACGCAGAAGCGAACGCATACGTAAGTCCCGCCCACATATTCAAACCATACATGTGAGGTATTGCCGCGAACTTTGGAGCGAGAGCAATCATTTTGTCACTAGACCTGCTCTGTAACTCAAAACATGTAACCAGTAAAAAAATTTCAAGTGTCGCCTATGGGGATTTTTAAGTACCGAACATTGGCGCCATTCTACGAGCGTGTGCAATTTTGAAGCGTGACATGTTAGATATCTATTTACTCGGTGTAGCTTCATCTTTCACAATATGCAAAAACATTGGGCTAACTTTACTGTTTTATTTTTTTTTTTTTAAAACACAAAACAGTTTTTTTCCCCAAAAAAAGTGTTCGAAAAATTCCTGCGCAAATACCGTGTGAGATAAAAAGATGTAACAACCGCCATTGTATTCTCTAGGGTTTTTGCTAAAAAAACATATATAATGTTTGGGGGTTCTATGTAATTTTCTAGCAAAAAAATTATGATTTTTACAGGAGGAGAGAAATGTCAGAATTGGCCTGGTAAGGAAGTGGTTAATGGCTGTGTGTTGAGTTATTTTGAGGGGACAGCAAATTTACACTGTTATACAAGCTGTACACTCACTACTTTACATTGTAGACAAGTGTCATTTCTTCAGTGTTGTCACATGAAAAGATAGAAGAAAAGGTTTACACAAATGTCACTGAGGGGTGTACTTACTTTTGTGAGATACTGTATATAGAGGAATCAGGACCTCCTTCCTGCTGCTGGTGACCCCTCTAGTGCAGGGGTCCTCAAACTACGGCCCGCGGGCCGAATCCGGCCCTCCAGCGTTTTTGATCCGGCCCGCGGACTGCCCCTTTAAAATTTCAGCACTGCCCCTGCCCTCTGCTCCCTCCATCACACAGGACGGGAAACATGACAGGCCGGGCAAAGGACCTTCTGTGCTAAGAAGCAGGTGATTGGTTACTAGGCATCAGAGCGGTCCCAGGAACCAATCACCTGCCCTTCACTTCCAAAGTCCCGCCCTCCATCCGGACCTACCATGCCTCGTGTCCTGCGTGATACAGGTATGTGTAAGGGCGGCGGGGGGACTCTGTGCTATGGTGGGGATCTGTGATGTGGGGGACTCTGTGCTATGGTGGGGGACTCTGTGCTATGGTGGGGGACTGATGTGGGGGACTCTGTGCTATGGTGGGGGACTGATGTGGGGGACTGATGTGGGGGACTCTGTGCTATGGTGGGGATCTGTGATGTGGGGGACTCTGTGCTATGGTGGGGGACTGATATGGGGGGATCTGTGATGGGGGAAGTATGTGATTGGGAGTGGTTCTGTAATGAGGGGAGTCTGTGAAATACTGATAAGTTTATATGTGCATAGGAATTAGTTCATATTTTTTTTAAACTATAGTGCGGCCCCCCAACAGTCTGAGGGACCGTGAACCGGCCCCCTGTCTAAAAAGTTTGAGGACCCCTGCTCTAGTGATATAAAGATCTATATAGAGTAATAAGGACCTCCTTCCTCCTTCCTCTAGCGATAACAAAAGATCTATATAGAGGAACCTGAGAGTCTCTCACCTGTCCCCATGGCTGGGAAGGCCACTGATGTTGCTTGTTGTCTCTCACACATGTGCAGGGCATTTGTTACGCACTGCCCTATTAAATCTGGTTTATTTTGGCCGGCAACATGTATTATATTCTTACAATGGAGGTTTCCTCCTTGTGTAACCACGTACCCGTTGTTGGGTTGGGTTCCTGGAAAAAAAGAAGGAAAATATGTGAGCAATGATGTACGAGCTCATCTTGGTACAACAGGTGAAAATCACATAAACAAAGAAAGGAACCTGAAAAGACTGGGTCATAAAACTGATTGTATCTCAACTGCTTGATGTTTCCGGAGGATAAGATACCCCATTTACCAACCACCTTTACCTGAGCAGCCAATCAGTGCTTCTGCCTCACACAGATACTACTCTCCATGGCAGTTCTAATAAAGAAGAGATTGGAGAGACCCCACAACTGTTAATGGGGAGAATTAAGACTGTTAGTTTTGGTCTCATTGAAGAGCAAGGAGGGGGAAATGGCTGAATTCATGGTTTAGGTTCAGTTTAAATTGGGCTGATTTCTAACATTTATAAAGTTTGTCTTTCCTAAAAAAAAAAAAAAGTGCATGATATCAGTTCTGACATCAATTGGACCAAAAAAACCCCATAAATTCTTAAAGGGGTTGTAAAGGTATACATTTTTTCACCTTAATGCATTCTATGCATTAAGATGAAAAAACTTTTGACAATACCGCCGCCCCCAGCCCCCCCCGTTTTACTTACCTGACACCTCGAAACTCAGCCGCTCACTCCCGACATCTATTTCGCCGCTCAGCCTGGTCACCAATTGGCTACAGTGAATGGATTGAAAGCAGCGCAGCCATTGGCTCACGCTGCTGTCAATCACATCCAATGACGCGGCGCGCCAGGGGGCGGGGCCGAGTGATACAGTGAGCGGCTATAGCCGCCGGCTGTATCATGGGAGCGCGCCCGCAAGAACTAACCACCATGCGAGGGAGCTCACATTAAGGTGGATAGTTCTTGCGGGGAGGAGCTGAAACAGCCGCCGAGGGACCCCAGAAGACCAGGTTCGGGGCCACTCTGTGCAGAACGAGCTGCACAGTGAAGGTAAGTATAACATGTTTGTTATTTTTTTTTTTTTAATTACCTTTACAACCCCTTTAATTCACAAACAACAGATCTTCCATAATTTGTGACCACAATAATCAAAATTCTGACATAAAATATATAATCTAAAAGGATGAAAATAATAGGTAAATTCTGTAATAATCACTATAGATGCAAGGAAACTAAGCATACCCTCAACTGATACCCCAAATGTGTGTGCCCATGATGGTGTACACACTACATTTTGTCTATAGGTCCTATATGGACTTATTTTTAAGACAGCAAATCCAAACACTCATCCAAGGAGCTGGCCAATTCCTTGTGTTCTTTATTTACAAGAGCAAGAGCCATAGTGAGACCACGGGGATGGAAATGTAAAGCATATAGTTTCAAAAGGAAAATGATTTTTGTAAACGATGTTCAGAGCATTCAACAGTCCAAGTTGTTAAGTGCAGGATCTTGTGAAGACCATCCACAATCCATGACTTCAATTTCGAATGCTTGTAAATAGAGGAACCACATCAGGTAATTCAAAGTTCTCAAGATCTGGGTATATGCAGAAATGGACTCATCAGATGTGGTGGCTGTACCATTTACCAATGACATTTAAGAAGAGTCGGTGGCATATAGGGGTTGCAGAGGTCACGATTGTGACCCGGCCCCATGATGTAGGGGGCCTGTGCGGCTCCCTTGTAACCTTTTTTTACACCTGGATGAGAGGGGCAGCATATAGAGCAACTGATATTTTGCCTTCTCCCTCTTGCAGCCACTGTATGTCTGCGGGAGGCTGCTCCTGGCGGGCAAGATAGGAGTTTTACTTTCCTCAGGCTGCTCCCACAAGGATGTCTAGACAGCATATTCTCTGCCACGGCATATGGGGTGTCCTACTGTCACACTGCCCCCACCTGTCACACTGCCCCATTATACTTCCTCCTCCTGTCACACTGCCCCATCACACTGCCCTCCCACCTGTCACAAGGCCGCCCCACCTGTCACACTATCCCCCGTCATACTCCCCCCCACCTGTCACACTGCCTCCCCACCTGTCATTGCCCCACCACCTGTCACACTGCCTCTTCACACTGCCGCCCCACCTGTCACAGTGCCCCATCACACCGCCCTCCCACCTGTCACAAGGCCCCCCCACCTGTCACACTGCCCCCCCACCTGTCACACTATCCCCCGTCATACTCCCCCCCCCGTCACACTGCCCCCCCCACAGGTCACACTGCCCCTCACCTGAATACTATCCCCTGTCATACTCCCCCCCTCCACCTGTCACATGCCCCTCCACCTGTCACACTGCCCCCCCCCACCTGCCACATTGCCCTCCCCCCACCTGTCACACCCCCCTCTCACCTATCACACCTACCCCCACTGGACAAACTGCCCTCCCACCTGTCACAAGGCCCCCCACCTGTCACACTGCACCTTACCTGTCATACTGCCCCCCACCTGTCACATCACCATCTCACCTATCACACCTACCCCCCACTGGTCACACTGCCCTCCCACCTGTCACAAGCCCCCCCCCACCTGTCACACTGCCACTCACCTGTCATACTGCCCCCCACCTGTCACACTATCCCCCGTCTTACTCCCTTCCCTCCTGTCACACTGCCCCATCATACTGCCCCCCACCTGTCACACTATCCCCCATCATACTCCCCCCCCCCACCTGTCACACTGAACCCTTACCTGTCACACTGCCCCTCACCTGTCACACTGCCCCCCCACCTGTCACACTGCCCCCCACCTGCCACATTGCCCTCCCACCTGCCACATTGCCCTCCCACCTGTCACACTGCCCCCCACCTGTCACACTGCCCCTCCACCTGTCACACCACCCTCCCACCTGTCACATACTCCCACCTATCACACCTACCCTCCGCTGGTCACATTGCCCTCCCACCTGTCATACTGCCCCCCCACCTGTCACACTGCCCCCCCCCAACTGCCCCTTCACACTGCCGCCCCACCTGTCACACTGCCCCATCACACCGCCCTCCAACCTGTCACAAGGCCCCCCGACCTGTCACACTGCCCCTCCACCTGTCACACCACCCTCCCACCTGTCACATACTCCCACCTATCACACCTACCCTCCGCTGGTCACATCGCCCTCCCACCTGTCATACTGTCCCCCCACCTGTCACATTGCCCCCCCACCTGTCATATTGCCCCCCCACCTGTCACATTGCCCCCCCACCTGTCACACTGCCCCCCTCACCTGTCACACTGCCCCCCTCACCTGTCACACTGCCCCCCACCTGTCTCACTGCCCCCCCAACTGTCACACTGACCCCCAACTGTCACACTACCCCCTGTCATACCCCCCTCCTGTCACACTGCCCCTTCACACTGCCGCCCCACCTGTCACAGTGCCCCATCACACCGCCCTCCCACCTGTCACAAGGCCCCCCCACCTGTCACACTATCCCCCGTCATACTCCCCCCCATCACACTGCCCCCCCCCCACATGTCACACTGCCCCTCACCTGAACACTATCCCCTGTCATACTCCCCCCCCTCCACCTGTCACATGCCCCTCCACCTGTCACACTTCCCCCACCTGTCACACTGCCCCCCCACCTGCCACATTGCCCTCCCCCCACCTGTCACACCCCCCTCTCACCTATCACACCTACCCCCACTGGACAAACTGTCCTCCCACCTGTCACAAGGCCCCCCACCTGTCACACTGCACCTTACCTATCATACTGCCCCCCACCTGTCACACTGCCCCCCACCTGTCACACCACCATCTCACCTATCACACCTACCCCCCACTGGTCACACTGCCCTCCCACCTGTCACAAGCCCCCCCCCACCTGTCACACTGCCACTCACCTGTCATACTGCCCCCCACCTGTCACACTATCCCCCGTCTTACTCCCTTCCCTCCTGTCACACTGCCCCATCATACTGCCCCCCACCTGTCACACTATCCCCCATCATACTCCCCCCCCACCTGTCACACTGCACCCCCACCTGTCACACTGCCCCTCACCTGTCACACTGCCCCCCACCTGCCACATTGCCCTCCCACCTGCCACATTGCCCTCCCACCTGTCACAAGGCCCCCCCACCTGTCACACTGCCCCCCCACCTGTCACACTATCCCCCGTCATACTCCCCCCATCACACTGCCCCCCCCCCACATGTCACACTGCCCCTCACCTGAACACTATCCCCTGTCATACTCCCCCCCTCCACCTGTCACATGCCCCTCCACCTGTCACACTTCCCCCACCTGTCACACTGCCCCCCCACCTGCCACATTGCCCTCCCCCCACCTGTCACACCCCCCTCTCACCTATCACACCTACCCCCACTGGACAAACTGCCCTCCCACCTGTCACAAGGCCCCCCACCTGTCACACTGCACCTTACCTGTCATACTGCCCCCCACCTGTCACACTGCCCCCCACCTGTCACACCACCATCTCACCTATCACACCTACCCCCCACTGGTCACACTGCCCTCCCACCTGTCACAAGCCCCCCCCACCTGTCACACTGCCACTCACCTGTCATACTGCCCCCCACCTGTCACACTATCCCCCGTCTTACTCCCTTCCCTCCTGTCACACTGCCCCATCATACTGCCCCCCACCTGTCACACTATCCCCCATCATACTCCCCCCCCACCTGTCACACTGCACCCCCACCTGTCACACTGCCCCTCACCTGTCACACTGCCCCCCACCTGCCACATTGCCCTCCCACCTGCCACATTGCCCTCCCACCTGTCACACTGCCCCCCACCTGTCACACTGCCCCTCCACCTGTCACACCACCCTCCCACCTGTCACATACTCCCACCTATCACACCTACCCTCCGCTGGTCACATTGCCCTCCCACCTGTCACAAGGCCCCCCGACCTGTCACACTGCCCCCCCACCTGTCACACTGCCCCTCACCTGTCATACTGCCCCCCACCTGTCACACTATACCCTGTCATACTCCCCCCTTCTGTAACACAGCCCCCATTATACTGCCCCCCCTGTCACACTGCCCCCTGTCATACTGCCTCCCTTCACACTGCTCCTTCACCTGTCACACCCTTCACACTGCCCCTCCATCATACTACCCCCCACGTGTCACACTGCCCCCTCGTCATACTGCCCCCCCACCCGTCACACTACCCCCCACCTGTCACACTTCCCCGTCATACTGCACCCCTTTACACTGCCTTCCCCGTCACACTGCCTCCCCCCTGTCATACTGCCCCCCACCTGTCACACTGCCCCCCATTATACTGCCCGCCCATCTGTCACACTGCCCCCGTCATACTGCCCCCACCCGTCACACTGCCCCCCCTGCAATACTGTCCCCCAACTGTCACACTGCTCCCATCATACTGCCCACCCATCTGTCACAAAGCCCTATCATACTTCCCTCCACCTGTCACACTGCCCCCCATCATACTGCCCACCCATCTGTCACACTGCCCCCAGTCATACTTCCCTCCACCTGTCACACTGCCCCCCCCCCCCTCATACTGCCCTCACCTGTCACACTGCCTCCCCTGCAATACTGTCCCCCACCTGTCACACTGCCCCCCATCATACTGTCTGCCCATCTGTCACACTGCCCCCGTCATACTTCCTTCCACCTGTCACACTGCCTCCCCTGCAATACTGCCCCCCACCTGTCACACTGCCTCCATCACACTGCCCCTCCATCATACTGCCCCCTGTCACACTGCCCCCCCCCCCCCCCCATATCTCACCAAAGCCCCCCAATGGGGCTCCTAAAACGTTGTTTAAAATAATTAAAAAATCCAATCAAAAATAAGTAAATAAAATAAAATGATAAAAAACTAAATAAAATTAAATATTACTAACCTCGTCCACTGCCCTACTGACCACATCCAGTGCCTTACTGAAAATGTCCACTGCCATATTGACACCGTCTACTGCTGTACTGACTGACACCATTCACAGTCCTACTGCCACCAGCGATGTAACTAGCAAGGACACAAAGATCCCACTTGTGAATTGGCCCTGGTGTTCCACCACCATGGGGGGACCCTAAGACGGCAGGAAGGGATCCACTGTGGGACCGTAATAAAGGGCCACGAAACAGTGGTAAAGGGCCCTGGGATCAGTGGGAAGAGCCCAGGTCAGGGTTGGGGGGGCACTTCATGGTTTCTTGCACTGGGGACCTGAAGGCTCTAGTTACACTTTTGGGAAGAGTGTTCAGTTTTCAGTGTTAAGTTTTACTTTTATTAATATTAACTTCTGATTTGAAGATAAAAAATTCCCATTTATTATTGAAATCATTATTTTCTTCTCTCTATTTAACTTAGTGTGTGGCCACCTCCAAATTTCCTGGATTGTTCCCCGATCAAGGGCAAGATCTACATTTCTGTATGAATTACTGTATTTACCAAAATATTCATGTTTGATTACGAATATTATAAGTCATATGCTCTCTTTCTGGTTCTTTGTCCTTCATAAAGTTTCTTACCGAGTAGGGCACATTCACTTTCTATATTAGGACCAGCTCCTTCCAGGATGGCTTTGGAAACTCCTGTAACAACACAACATATCAGCTTCAAATTCCCAAAATGCAGTATTTGTTTAGTGAATAGAACTGGAACCATTTCTCAACAAAACCATGACCCTCCATAAGGTAGAACATACTTTGCTCCTGACCTTTTCTCTACCTGCTGTCTGATTACACTCACCACCTGTGTATCAAATCTCCAACATGACCCTCCATAAGTTAGAACATACTCTGCACCTTACCTTTACTCTATCTTTCTGATTACACTGACCACCGGGGTATCACACCTCTAACATGGTCCTCCATATGGCAGAAATTACTTTGCTCCTGACCTTTTCTCTACTTGCTGTCTGATTATACTGACCATTAGGGATGAGCTTCGTGTTCGAGTCGAACCCATGTTTGACTCGAACATCGGCTGTTCGATCGTTCGCCGAATTGCGAACGATATGGGCCGTTCGCGCCAAATTCGTGTGGCGCGTCACGGCCCATAATTCACTGCGGCATTGCAGTGCATTGCTTGCTGATGATTGGCCAAGCATGCACTATGACCCGCATGCTTGGCCAATCACAGCGCCGCCTTAACAGAGAGCCATAATTGGCCAAAGCCAAAGGAGGCTTTGGCCAATTATGGCTCAGGGGATTTAGTACACGCCCCACACTATATAAGGCCGCCTGCACGGCGGCCCTGTGCAGTGTGTTCCGGTGTGCTTAGAGAGAGAGAGAGAGACAGTGTCATTTCATTTGAGTTAGCTAGATTAGGCAGAACAGTCAGTCAGTTAGCTGCACTTAAAGTGTATTGAAGTGTATTGTGTATATATATGCATCCCAGGTGTTGCATATATATATATATATATACACTGTATTCAGTTTAGCTAGATCCGTTCCTGTTATCTTCTAGACTATTTACATTTAGTGCAGTGCGTCCTGCTCACAGTGTTCAGCTAGATCCGTTCCTGTTATATTCCTACTGACAGGCAGGCTTGTCTTGTTACAGTATTTTGAAGAAAATTACTGGTGTTCTTTTGATCCTATTAGTACCACAGTCAGGCAGCTAGACTATTTACATTTAGTGCAGAGCGTCCTGCTCACAGTGTTCTGCTAAACCTACAAGTTAGTGGGGTGCGTCCTGCTCACAGTGTTCAGCTAAACCTACAAGTTAGTGGGGTGCGTCCACCTCACAGTGTTCAGCTAAACCTACAAGCTAGTGGGGTGCGTCCTGCTCACAGTGTTCAGCTAGATCCGTTTCTGTTATCTTCTTACTGACAGGCAGGCTTGTCTTGTTACAGTAAATACAGCTACCTGAAGAAAATTGCTGGTGTTCTTTTGATCCTATTAGTACCACAGTCAGGCAGCTAGACTATTTACAGTTAGTGCAGTGCGTCCTGCTCACAGTGTTCTGCTAAACCTACAAGTTAGTGGGGTGCGTCCACCTCACAGTGTTCAGCTAAACCTACAAGTTAGTGGGGTGCGTCCACCTCACAGTGTTCAGCTAAAGCTACCTGTAGAAGGTTGGTGGTGTTCTCATACTACAGGCAGGCAGTTGATTTTGCTAGCTGCAGTATCAGTACATATATATATATATATCCCAGCTTAGTGCAGCTACAGGCCATTAGTATGTCTGGAAGGCCAAGAAGGAGAGGCAGACAGTCACAAGCCAATAAGAGAGGGCAAGCAGGCTCTGTGTCTAGTGCTGGTCGTGGAGACGGTGCATCCTCATCAGCACGTGGCCATGGGACACGCTTGGCCTTTTTTTCGGCAGCTGGCCATGTTGAGCCGCAACATGCGGAAGACTTGGTCGAGTGGATGACCAAGCCGTCCTCATCTTCCTCATCCTCTCTCACCCATGCCCAGGGTACTTTGTCTGGCAAAGCAGCGGCCTCTTCCCTTGGCTCAATGTCATCAGCGACTCCTTCCCTAGCCCCACCATGTCCTCCTGAGGAGTCCCTCGAACTGTTTGACCACAGTGTTGGGTACATGCTCCAGGAGGATGCCCAGCGTTTGGAAGGCTCTGATGATGATACTGAGCTCGATGAAGGCAGTAACACGAGCACGGACAGAGGGGGTGCTCAAGAAGGACAGCAATCTGGCAGTCATGCTCCCCCTGCTGCAGCATACTGCCAGGTTTGCTCCAGTGATGAGGAGGGAGGGGATGATGAGGTCACTGACTCAACGTGGGTGCCTGATAGGAGAGAGGAGGAGGAGGAGGAGGAGGAGGCGGCACATCACCAACGAGGCAGGATGCCCTCCAGGGGCCAGCCTAAGGGCAGCACATTGACTGCATCACACCCCAAAGCTCCACATGTGCAGGGCGCTGCAGTCTCTGCACGTTATTCAAAAAGTTCTTTGGTGTGGGCCTTTTTTGAGACGAGTGCATCAGATCGCACCGCTGCTATTTGCAACATATGTCTCAAGCGTATCTCGCGTGGCCAAAACATCTCCCGCTTGGGTACCACATGCTTGACCAGACATATGTTGACCTGCCATGCAGTTCGTTGGCAAGCGTATCTAAAAGACCCACACCAAAGAACAAAGAGGACCTCTGCTTGCTCCTCATCAGCTGAGATTTCCAACCCCACTAGACCTTCAGTCCTCTCTGAGACCTGCACTGAGAGGAATGAAGGTGTAGAATTAGGTGTGTCACAGCCACGTACTTGTGGGCAATCTGATATTGGTACACCGACGTCAGATTGTACCAGGCAAATTTCCCTGCCCCAGCTGCTGCACCGCCAAAAGAAGTTTGCTCCCAGCCATCCACATGCCCAGCGGTTGAATGCTAGCTTGGCAAAATTGCTAGCACTTCAACTGCTGCCTTTTCAGTTGGTAGACTCTGCCCCCTTCCGTGAGTTTGTGGAATGTGCGGTTCCTCAGTGGCAGGTACCCAAACGCCACTTTTTCTCACGGAAGGCGATTCCGGCTCTCTACCAGCATGTGGAAGGCAATGTCCATGCCTCGCTGGACAAGGCGGTCAGCGGTAAGGTGCATATTACCGCTGACTCATGGTCCAGCAGGCATGGACAGGGACGTTACCTAAGTTTCACGGCGCATTGGGTGACTCTGCTGGCAGCTGGGAAGGATGCAGGACAAGGTGCAGTAGTGTTGGAGGTTGTTCCGCCACCACGCCTCCAAAATGCTAATGATTGTGACACACCTCTCTCCTCCACCCCCTCCTCTTCTTCTTCCTCCATGGCCTCTTCCTCGGAACCAGCGGTGCTCCGTAGTCGTTCAAGGGGCTACGCAAGTACGCAGGCCAAAAGATGCCATGCGGTGCTTGAGCTGGTGTGCTTTGGGGACAGGAGCCACACTGGGGCAGAGGTTCTGTCAGCTCTGCAGGGGCAGGTTCAGAGGTGGTTGACGCCATGCCAACTTAAGGCAGGAATGGTGGTTTGCGACAATGGCACCAACCTCCTCTCTGCCCTCCGACAGGGACAAATGACCCATGTGCCCTGTTTGGCTCACGTCCTTAACTTGGTGGTGCAGCGGTTCTTGGGCAGGTACCCGGGCTTACAGGATGTCCTGAGGCAGGCCAGGAAAGTCTGTGTGCATTTCCGCCGGTCATATAATGCCAGTGCTCGGCTGACGGACCTCCAAAAGGAGTTTAACCTGCCCAAGAACCGCCTAATCTGTGACATGCCCACCAGGTGGAACTCAACGTTGGCCATGCTGCAGCGGCTGCACACGCAGCAGAGGGCCATCAATGAGTACCTGTGCGACTATGGCACCAGGACAGGGTCAGGGGAGCTTGTTTTTTTTTCCCCACGCCAGTGGGCCATGATCAGGGATGCATGCACTGTCCTGTCACCATTTGAGGAGGCCACGAGGATGGTGAGCAGTGACAGTGCATGCATCAGTGACACTGTCCCCCTTGTCCACCTGTTGGAGCACACGCTGCGTGGAATAATGGACAGGGCACTTGAGGCAGGAAGAGGAGGACTTCCTTAGCTCTCAAGGCCCCCTTTATCCAGACAGTGTTCCTGCGTGCCCGCCGATCACACAGGAAGAGGACGAGGAGGAAGAGGAGGAGGAGGAGGAGGAAGATTGTGTCAGTATGGAGGTGGAGCCTGGCACTCAGCATCAGCAGCAGTCTTTAAGGGATCAGTCCCAAGAAACACATGGACTTGTATGTGGCTGGGAGGAGGTGGCTGCGGACCATGTCGTCCTTAGTGACCCAGAGGACTCCGGACCGAATGCCTCAGCAAACCTACGCTGCATGGCCTCCCTGATCCTGCAAAGCCTGCGTAAGGATCCTCGTATTCGTGGTATCAAGGAGAAGTATCAATACTGGCTGGCAACCCTCCTTGATCCACGTTACAAGGGTAAGGTTGCGGACCTTATCTTGCCATCGCAGAGGGAGCAGAGGATGAAACATCTTCGGGAGGCCTTGCAGAAAGGTCTGTGCAACGCGTTCCCAGAGACTGGGAGGTTACAAACTCCTGTTTCTGGACAACGTGTTGCTGAGGCTTCGGTCAGTCAAAGAAGGAGCGGTGGAGAAGGTGGCCGTCTGACCGATGCGTTCAGACAATTTTTTGGTCCGCAGCCCCAAGGTATGATCGGTTCCAGCAACCATCGCCAGCGTCTGTTTTACATGGTGCAGGAATACCTAGGGGCAAGATCAGACTTGGACACCTTTCCCACCGAAAATCCTCTGGGTTACTGGGTCTTGAGGATGGATCACTGGCCAGAGCTTGCACAGTATGCAATTGAGCTACTGGCCTGTCCTGAATCCAGCGTTCTTTCGGAACGCACATTCAGTGCTGCTGGAGGCGTGGTAACGGATCACAGGGTGCGTCTGTCCACTGACTTGGTCGATCGACTGACCTTCATAAAAATGAACGAGTCTTGGATCACCACCAGCTACCAAGCACCTGATGCTGATGTAACCGAATAATTTTTTTTGAAATCTCAGATCCCTTCAAAGACTGCCTATGCTGATGCTGAGTGACTATCCCTGAGTAATTATCCTCTTCCTCCTCAATCATCACGCTGATAGCTTGTAAGAACATTTTTGGTTCTGGGTGCCACCACCAGTGCCTAAGGCACAATTTTTCAGCCCCTGTTTAACAGGGGCGTGTAATTACGATTTTTGATGTAATACTTTGCAGCAGGGCTCGTTCCTGCATTCCAACTAGAGTGTCTGTGAGGGGTTGCAGTGTTGTGGCACCAGCACCAGTGCCTAAGGCCCAATTTTTCAGCCCTTGTTTAACAGGGGCGTGTAATTACAATTTTTGATGCAATACTTTGCAGCAGGTCTCGTTCCTGCATTCCAACTAGAGTGTCTGTGAGGGGTTGCAGTGTTGTGGCACCAGCACCAGTGCCTAAGGCCCAATTTTTCAGCCCTTGTTTAACAGGGGCATGTAATTACAATTCTTGATTTAATATTTCACAGCAGAGCCCTGTGAGGGCTTACAGTGTTGTGGCCACAGCAACACCTAAGGCCCAAATTTCTGCTGAGTATATAGGGCAGGACCCTACTTTCAAACAACTAACTTACAAACGACTCCTACTTGCAAACGGAAGGAGACAACAGGAAGTGAAATCTGCCCCTAGGAAGGGAAATTCTCTCCTGTAAGAGTTAATATGGGAAAAACATTTCTCCTTTCCACTGATGCTTTCCAATCCATTGGGACAAAAAGTGAGGTGAAATCTTCTGAAGAGGAGGAAAGACAGCAAAACAAATGTCACAGGATTTTTTGGCTGGAGCTAAACACGTTAAAAATGTACCCGTTCAAAATTACAAAGAGATTCTACTTAACAACAAACCTACAGTCCCTGTCTTGTTTGCACCGCCTGTATACTGCTGTTCAGAGTATATAGGGCCTGGTGGCCCCACACCTTTCCTTATTTTAATTTGGGTGCGGGGTTCCCCTTAATATCCATACAAGACCCAAAGGGCCTGGTAATGGACTGGGGGGTACCCATGCCGTTTGTCTCACTGATTTTCATCCATATTGCCAGGACCCGACATTACATTAAAGCCGCAAGCAGTTTTAAATGAGATTTTTTCCTTTAAAAATGACATTTTGTGCAGTGACTGTTCTAAACACGGGAAACACGCGTCACTTTACAGGCATACTATAGACACCCCTCAGGTACGATATTTAAAGGAATATTTCACTTTTTTTTTTTTACTTTAAGCATCATTAAAATCACTGCTCCCGAAAAAACGGCCGTTTTTAAAAGTTTTTTTTGCATTGATACATGTCCCCTGGGGTAGGACCCGGGTCCCCAAACCCTTTTTAGGACAATACCATGCAAATTAGCCTTTAAAATGAGCACTTTTGATTTCGAACGTTCGAGTCCCATAGACGTCAATGGGGTTCTAATGTTCGTGCGAACTTTCGGTCCGTTCGCAGGTTCTGGTGCGAACCGAACCGGGGGGTGTTCGGCTCATCCCTACTGACCATCTGGATATCAAAATTCCAACATGACCTCCATAAGATAGGGTGTACCCTGTTCCTGACCTACTGTATATCTTTCTAATTACACTCACCACCAGGATATCACATCTCCAACATGACACTCTATAAGTTAGAAATCACTCTGCTCCAGTGATGACCTTCTCTCTACTGATCTGATTACACTCACCACCAGGATATCAAATCTCCTACATGACCCTCTATAAGGTAGAAAATACCCAATGGCTCAATGGGTTGCATTGTAGGCTCTGCTGTATGAGGTCTTTTGGTGAGGTTGTTCTGGTTATCTCCTAGTTCCTAAAAAGATTTTCACATTTTATGGGCCCAGCAACATTCTTGTGCATACCTGATTTAAGGTTGAACGTGTTATTGGTTGAGTTGACGATGATGTCACACTTTTCCTTTATTATATCTCCAGTTTTCACCTGGTAGGTGAGAGGTCCAATCTTCATTTCATAAACATCCTGTGCCGGGCTTTTCAAATTCCCGAAGAAAGCTACAAAACAGATCACAATGGCAAGAGGTCATCAAAGCCCCGTCATTGTATTCCCGATCATTCCTATTCACTATGAAGTCTGTATTTCTGCTACTATATTATTAAATATTAAACATGATATTTTACTGCCTCTGGCCAAACATTTAGCCTGCATGACCCCCCAAAAAATTATCAGAGTTTTTCTTTGGAATCAATTTGGTCAGTTAAATAATCTTACTGAAATTTAATGATGCAACCTGCATTCAGAAAAAGAAGTCCGGGACATTCCTCACCAATGGCGGCTTCGCACATTCCATCATTATAATGAAGCACAATGTCTGCAATATACGGAGTCTATAATGTTCCTGCACATAGCATGGATATAACTTACATTGGGGTTTTTCTTCTTTCTTTTGTCCTCCAGCGCTAATCTTTTTCTCCAGCTCAAAGGAAAAAGCCTGAAATCAACAATACAGGATGGTATTTACCTATTAAATTGCTCATTACTTTGGAGAACCACAAAATCCTACAATATTCTGTTACTCCACTCGCCTAACCACAATCACATGAAAACTCTTCATTACCTTTATAGTTTCTGGGTCACTCGGGTGCAGCATGACATCCACTTGTTTCAGATATTTGGGGGGTTTTGTGCTGCTGAACTCCAGAATCTCCTCATACATTGAGGCAGCCACAGTATTCCTGGGGAATCCTAGAATTCCAGTTCCGATTGCTGGAATGGTGATGGATCTGCATTGTTTGGTTTCTACGGTGCTCAGACAATCACTCACAATTTTTCTCAGAATCTGTCAACAGATAAGATAAGATGCTAATATAGGTGGGTGATGGTGCAGAAGAGTTGTATAGAAATGAGTGGTGGATGGACAGATGGTGGACGGAAGGACAGATAGATGGATGGTGGACAGATGAATCTATGGCTAGTGTAAGAATGGATAGAGAGATGGTGGACGGATGGGTGTATGGGTGGTGGATAGATGGTGGACAGATGGATGAATGGTGGACAGATGGATGAATAGTTGACGGATAATGAATGGATGGGTGGTGGACAGATGGATGGATGGTAGACGGGTGGATGGATGTTTAAAGCTTCTGATAGCAACTTAAATGTTTTTAGTAATGTACCTGATTAATAAAGTGCTAATTACACACTTCATTTAGTGGGAAGTTGTAACCATCAGGGAAGATGAGGTGTGTGGGGTAATCAGGCTTGAAAATATTTACCTCATCTATATGTGGACATCCCATAGCACTAAACCGCAGAACAATCAAATAATATGGTAAAGAGGAAGTTGTGAGGGTCTCATTCTCTATGACTACTAATTTAAAGAATGGCAGAGGAAGTTAGCATGATAGAGACACCTACTGGACTTAAGAGGGCATTTAAGGAGGACCTGTACTCTGAAAGCAAGACCCAACATTGACAAGCAGAGGATGAAGGACTGATCACCAGTATTTCCTGTAGCTGATCTTTTCCCCATTACTGACTCACCATGCCTTGCTCTGTACCCATGTCTCTGTGTGGAGGAAGCCATTTTGGTAGAGGAGCAGGTTTTGCTTCCTTATGCCAGGGCTATCCCCTGATGACTGGTGATGTGATGACCGGTGGGGTAATGATAGAGGTGGAGGAAGCACAGATCCACAGGATGGATGAGGCAGAAGAAGGGAGATCCTTTAATTACATGTTTTCAGTTACAGTTTCCTCTCCAGCAAGTAAAACAGTGAACTACACAGTAGTGACATCATCAGATTTCACTCCAAGTAAGTGGTAAATGGTCTTTTGCTGCAGACATAAAGCTATAAGGCTGCAGAACAGAAGTGCCTAGAAAGTGCACTGCTATAAAGTGTGCATCTAACTGCTAATTTTCAAGAGGAAATCAAGACAAAAACTGAAAATTTATTATCAAATACTTACCGTAATTTTCCTTTCCTGATTGACTCCATGTCAGACTATGTGTGGGTTAACCCCGCCTCCTATCCAATGCTATAGGACCCCACTTCCATAAATTTGAGCTCACCACTAGAGACTGCGTTCTGTAACTAGCCAACTCTTGACCAATGGGTGGGAGCTCCGGCTGCCATGGAGTCCATCAGGAAAGGAAAATTACAGTAAGTATTTGATAATAAATTTTCCGTTTTCCTGACAGACTCCATGGCAAACTACGTGTGGGAAATAACTAGCCAAACCACAGGGGTGGGTATGTTTGAACAAAAAAGATTTAATTGACCCGTCAACCGACAGGATTGAAGATAGAAAGCAGGTTCTATGCAATACTATGACATAAAGGTATTAACGGAGGCCCACAAGGCCGCTTTGCAGATGACATTAGAAACCGCATGCCGGGCTGCTGCCCACGAAGCCACCATACCTATGGTGGAAGGAGCAGTCATTGACTCTGGAGGAGCCAAGCCCATAGTCCTATAAGCCTGCTTGATGGATTGGACAATCCGGGCCGCGATCAATCTGTTCAAAGCTCGCTTCCCTTGTTATTGCCGGAGTGCAAGATAAACAGATAGTCAGAAAGTCTAAAGGAGGAAGTAACTTGCAGGTATTCCTACAGTATTTCCCCTACCTCCAGAGGGTGAACCTCAATGGAGCCTGGAGCCCTGAATGTAGGCAAGACAATTTCAAGGATCTCATGGAACAGTGATGTAACTTTTCGGGCTTGAGCCGAGCATAGGAATAAGGACCATCTGGTCCAGGAAGAAAGTCAGAAATGGTTCTTTATGGCCTAAGGACCCGATCTCAGAGACCCCGTTTGGCCAAAGTAATGGCAACTAGAAAGGTGACTTTGCAGAAAGGTCTTTAATAGAAAGCAGAGCGGATCCTGCGGTACTGAATCCAGCCAGTGGGTTGAGGACAAGAGGAAGATTCCACATGGGGAATCTTGGCCTTCATTAGGGCCGGAGTCTTGCCGCCCCATGGAAGAACTGCCGGATTAAAGGGTGAACAGCCCACGACATTCCGGAGAAGGCCGATAGGGCTGAGACTTGAATCCAGAGGGGGCTGATGAAAAGAGACAGACCTAAGCTGGATAAAAGGAAGCCGAGGATATCTTGGATTCCCGGACTTCTGAACGATCTACCTGTAGGATGAGAATTCAACGAGCTAGGACCAAATTCTACCTTAATCGTGCTTGCCTTTCTCAAGCTCATGAGGGTGGAAATCACTCTTGACGCATACCGCCCCTCCCTCTCAAGAACCAGACCATCGGTCTCAGTAACGCTGGAAGGGGTTCAGGGCTGCTCCCTGAGAAAAAGGCCCGGTCTGAGAGGAAGAGGAACTGGATCCCGGAAGCTGGGCTGGGTCAGGAGGGGAAACCATGGCCTGTTCGGCCAGTAAGGTGCCACTGCCACACCCTCGACCGCTTCTGCTTGGAGCCTCTGAAAAAAATCTGAGGACGATTGGGAACGGGGGAAAGTAATATGCCCTGCTACAAATTCCACCAATCTATCCGGGCATCTATTCCAAAGGCCTGCCTGCAACGACCCTGGTCTTCCTAATCTCGAAGTTGTAGGGGAAATGTAAATAGGTCTACTGTGGGATTTGCTCCCATGGCCAGGATCCACTCGAACGTCTCCACAAGAAGGGACCACTCGTTGTCTAACTGTGTGTGAGACAGGAAGTCCGCGTGGATGATCTGGACTCCGGGAACGAAGACTGCCGAGATATTGGCTAGGTTTTTCTGGGCCCATGACATAATGGGATAGATTTTTTGGAAGCAAGGTGGAGCTCCGAGTGCCCCTGTGTCTCTTCACATAGGGGACTGTTGTGGTATCGTTCACTTACAGAAGAACTGCTTTCCCTTTTCAGGAGATGACCGAAGGCTTGAAGGGCACACCAGGCTGCCCATAGGTCCAGGATATTCGAGCCCGGGGTGTGAGGACTGGCATCACACCTGCCTTATGCAAGCTTCTGATCAGCAGAGGGCTCCCCATCCAGCATCGCTGGTATCGGTCATGACCGTGACCCATGAAACAGGGGCGATGGAGTGGCACGTGAGCAGATTCTTGCGCTGAAGCCACCAGAAGAGCCTGTTCCTCATCACTGATGTTATGTGAATGGGTTGGTCGTGGTCCCCCGAGTTCCACTGCTGGAGAAAACCTATCCGGAAAGGGCGTAGCCTCCACAGAGACCATTTGACCCTGGGGGGCATAGAGACCATTGTGCCAATAATTTTTGGGCACTTGTGAGACCCTCAGGCGTGAGGAGCTCAGAGCCCGTGATATTCTTCCTCGTATGACTCGGATCTCCTCTACTGGGAGAGAGATGGTACATTCCATAGTGTCGAGCTAGGCCCCCAGGTATACCAGGAGCTGAACTGGATCCAGGTGGCTTTTCTCTAAGTTTAGAAGCCAACCAACTTCGAGCCTTGTGATGATAACCTGCTCTCTGTGGATCAACAGCTGCTCTTTGTCTTGGGACAGTAGCAGGAGGTCGTCGGGATAGTGGTACAAGCGTACCCCTTTTGTTCTGATGAGGGCCACCATGGCCAGAAGAACTTTCAAAAACACTCGGAGTGAGGATGTCAGCCCGAAAGGGAGGCACGTGAACTGTAGATGTTCTTGCCCGAACATGAACCGGAGATATTTGAAAAATTCTCCTGCTATAGGCACGTGGAAATGGGCATCCTTTAAGTCGATTGAAATTAGCCAATCACCTGGCTGCACTGCTTGTTGGATGGCAGAGTCTTCATTTTGAATCTCTTGTGTTTTCCAAACTTGATTATGTAGGTTAGGTCTATCACAGGACACCATAAACCGTTTTTCTTTTAGCACCAATAAAAGAGGTGAGTACACCCTTTGGAATTCTTCCCCCTTTGGGACAGGTGCCCTGGCTCCATGTGCCATCAGTGAATCAGCATAGGACAGTGACACCTGCTTCTTTTCTTCTGACCGTGGTAGCAGAGTAGAAGCAAAACTGGGGGAGGAGTATTGGGGAAGGACCATGAGTGGCCTGAAGAGACCGTCTTTATGGTCCAGTAGTCCGAGATTTAGCCACCCAGACGTGCCGGAAGAGAAGCAGACCCACCCCCACCCAACCCGCCTGACGGGCCCAATCTCACAACGACTTTAGTTGGCTCTCGTCTGCTGGACGCCTGGCTCTTAGCAAGCTTTGGGAGGATGTCTGACTTCTGTTCCAATTCCTTCTGAAACCCGGGCCGGGCCTGTAAAATCGTGCTTCTCTTGAACGCTCGGTACTGCATCTTCTTCGCTGGAGCCTCTTCTGGCCAAGCAGATGCCCATCCTGGGGCAAGAAGCCCGACTCCCCACCTGTGGCCCAGACTATGGCGCTAACCAGCCTGTCGCCAACAAAAGGGCCCTAAAAGGGGAATCCTACACCAGGCTCTCTTGGGTACTAGATCAATGAGCCAAGAGCATAATCGTAAGACCCGCCTAGCCGTAGCTGAAGTCAGCACAGTCCAGGCAACAGGCAGATCAGGTCGACAGAAGCTTCCCCAGGAAGACCACTGCCAGCTTCAAAGGTCTTGATCTATTCTCTTAAGCTCGTCTTCAGAGGATACAGAGTCTTCTAAAGGAAAAGTGACGTGTTTAGTTAATCGCATCAATGCTGCGTCTACCAGAGGAGCGTTTTCCCAGATACTTCACTTCCTCTGCCTTGAGGGAGATAATCTGGAGGTTTTGCTTGACAAATAGGTTTCATTGTCTATTTTGCTCCCACAATGATATCCTTTAACTCTGAAAGGAGAGGAAAATCGGAGCGCTCCTTCCCCGGATGCTTAGGGAATTTCCTTTGTTTAGCCGGGGAAGTGGAAGTGTCTTCCCACTTAAGGGCCTTCTTTGACCGCTTTAATCAGTGTGAAACTAAGGCGATGTCGAAGCCTCCGACAAACTCACCTTCCTCCATCTCGTTGTCTGAGGAATCAGGGGAGGCATCATAAGGATGGAATGGGCCTGGATCCTCCTGGGCCTCATCAGCCAGGGATCCAGATAAAGTGGTGGACTGGCTCCGCTTGCGGAATGTACCCTACTCCTTTAGGGATTGCTGCATCACACGCTCAACTAGAGACTCCATCTGTAGGATCTCAGTCTTTTTCCCTGACCGCCTGGCATAGCATGGGTCACATAGCGGTTTGCCCTCCGGGACTTGTGTCCTGCGTCCCCAGCAGGCACTGCGATCAGAGCGGCTGTCGTGGCAGTGGGTGCAGTGTCTGGATGAGGAATGGGAACATCTCCTCTGTTTGGAGGAGGAATGGGAACATCTCCTCTGTCGATGGGTCCCAGACGGAGAGTCACATCTGGACCTGGATGAGGAAGGATTAGGTTGCGGCCTGGCAAGGACCCTGTTGTCTGGAACAGTGAATTGGTGGTCCAGTCTGGACAAGCTAAAATAGAGAAGGGTAGGAAAAAGGCATGACAATGGCGCATGTGTCCAACCAACAGCAGACCTGGCCCCCCTCCTCACACCCCCACGTACTAAGAGTGTGAGGGTTGGCCACACAAAGGCGTTGCCCTGTCCATGGCACCCTGGAGGACTAGGCAACAATCCTGCAGTCTGTAGGAACACTCCATGTCCCAGAAGAAAGGAGTAAGGTGGCAGCACAAAAGAATGTACTTCCCCTTTAAGAGACATCTCTCTCTCCTCCCCTTCCTGCACCATGGTCCCAGGCTTGTGCTTACCTTAATCCTGGGTGCTTGGTGCCACAGATAATCCAAATGTGACAAAAGGCTAGCAGGGATTTTATTTCCCGCTGTAGAGATGTCACCGCCATGCCTCATGCACGCCTGCGCCGTAGCAACTCGCCACAATGGGCCTGCGTGGCTGCCAGGTCCCCTGCCAAGCTGCACATGCGCGAACCAAGCCTCGGTTTCACCCGAGGATTTGCGCATACGTGAAAGCTCGCCTCGGCTGCAACCCGGAAGAGGGAGATGCATCCTGGAACGCAGAAGCGTTCCAGGCACCATAGAGATACCAAGGTAGAAAAACAGTATGAGGGGGAGACAATACAACAATACAAAACTTCTGCCATGGAGAAAAGTAATCTTAGAAGCTTCCAGACCTTGCCAGCTGATCCCTTAAAGAGGTCTCAGTCTTGGGCATACGCAGGCCATCCCCACCACTGGACATATACGCTGAAGCCACACACTCTTGACACCGATAACATCGTATGCCCGACACCAACCCACTTGGGGCTTTAATGGTTCGATCTTTGGATGCCAGGAACGTAAGTGCATTGCTTGTAGGCCCAGAGCGGAGGACAAAAAAGGACCACAGTCTCTAGTGGTGAGCTCAAATTTATGGGTGTGGGGTCCTATAGCATTGGAGAGGAGGCGGGGTTAACCCACACGTAGTTTGCCATGGGGGTCTGTCAGGAAAGATACATTTTCATGGCACTCCTTAGGCACAATAAATCTTTCTAGATGTTCCCTATACCACAGCAAACTGGGGCGGCATTAGCACAATCCCATGACTGCTGTGTCCGGTGAACACAGTGGATGACAGTGCTCAGTACCCAGCCATGGTATCACGTGATTGCTATGACCAATTATAGTGATCACATGATTACATGTAAGAAAAACTGTCATGAATGGCTTACTATTGTGATACCTGGCACCCTGTACCATGTGATTAGCTGTAGTCAATCACAGTATCACAATACTAAGCACGCGCTCATGAATTACAAGCTCAGTACAGCGCTTTTACAGCGCTGCGTATTCTTAGTAAAAACAAGGTAGAAAGATCTGCATTTATGGTCAGTTTTTTGTGTACTCACAAATATGCGCAAATGCACACAAATAGGAGTATAAATATTAATTCTCCCTATGGAGTGTATTGCGAACGCGCATATACATGTAAATACACGCAAAACATACAGCTGAAATTACTCCCAAAAAAAGCAGATGCTCAAACATCATACCATGTCCAAGAAGCCTAAATTGCCCTGTACACACGGTCGGACATTGATCGGACATTCCGACAACAAAATCATGGATTTTTTCCAACGGATGTTGGCTCAAACTTGTCTTGCATACACACGGTCACACAAAGTTGTCGGAAAATCCGATCGTTCTGAACGCGGTGACGTAAAACACGTATGTCTACGGACTATAAACGGGGCAGTAGCCAATAGCTTTCGTCTCTTAATTTATTCTGAGCATGCGTGGCACTTTGTGCGTCGGATTTGTGCACACACGATCGGAATTTAACCGATCGGATTTTGTTGTCGGAAAATTTTACAGCCTGGCTCTCAAACTTGTGTGTCGGAAATTCCGACGGAAAAAGTCCGATGGAGCCCACACACAATCGGAATTTCCGACAACACAATCAGATCGCACTTTTTCTGTCGTAAAATCCGACCGTGTGTACAGGGCATAACAGTGTAAAAAAAAAAAAAAAAAATCCCTGATCACCCCCAGAGTAACACAGTGTCACTATGGTGACACTGAACTATTCTGCTGAGAGTATGTAAAAAGAAAAAAAAATGTTTAAAAAGTTGAATAAAACATTATTTATTTATTTTTTATTTTTTACAAACTGTCACCAGTCAGTATTCCTGATCACTGCCTACCAGTCATGTGATGATGCTATACTACATTGGTGACAGTATGAATTATTTTTTTATTTAATTTCACATTGTGACAAAATAATTACAGCTTCAAAAAACTCATAATGCCTCCTACTAAATACCTTGGACTGTCTACTTTCCAAAAAGGGTGATTTGGGGGGTATTTGTACTGTTCTGGCATTTTAAGGCTTAGAGAAATTAGATCGTCCGTCAGTACATCAGGATTAATTGATTTTCAAACACAGTATACAGTGGGGGGAAAATAATGATTGTCTCCCCTGCAGATTGTGTAAGTTTGCCCACTTACAAAGAAATGAAGGGTCTATAATTTTTTATCATAGGTGTATTGTATATGATAGAGACAGAATATCAACCAAAAATCCAGAAAAAACACAATACAAATGTTATAAATGGAGTTGCAGTTCAGTGAGTAAAATAAGTATTTGATTCCCCACCAACCAACAATAATTCTGCCCCCCACAGACTGGCTACAGTAGGTGCTCATGTGGTACACAGATTAGTCCTGTCAATGTAAGAAGGTCCTCTTAACGACAACTTGTTATGTGTATAAAAGACACCTGTCCACAGAATCTCTTTCTTCCATTCAATCCTCACCATCATGGGGAAGAGCAAAGATCTGTCAGAGGACGTCAGGGAGAAGATTGTAGACCTGCACAAGGCTGGAATGGGCTACAAGACCATCAGCAAGAAGCTTGGTGAGAAGGAGACAACTGTTGGAGCGATTATTCGCAAATAAAAGAAATACAAAATAACCATCAATGGCTCGGTCTGGAGATCCATGCGATATTTCTCTTCATGGGGTGAGGATGGTCATGAGAAAAGTGAGGGATCTGCCCAGAACTACACAGGAGGAACTTGTGAATGATCTCAAGGCAGTTGGGACCACAGTCACCAAACAAACCATTGGTAACACAATACACCGCCATGGATTGAAATCCTGCAGCCCCCGCAAGGTCCCCCTCCTCAGGAAGACACATGTACAGGAACGTCTGTCAATGAACATCTAAATGATTCAGAGAAGGATTGGGAGAAAGTTCTGTGGTCAGATGAAACCAAAAACTGAGCTCTTTGGTATTAACTTGACTTGCTGTGTTTGGAGGATGAAAAATGGTGACTATGACCCTAAGAACACCATCCCTACAGTCACACCCCATCCCTACAGTCACACACCATCCCTACAGTCAAGCACGGAGGTGAAAACATGATGATTTGGGGCTGTTTCTCTGCTAAAGGTACAGACCGACTTTGCTGCATTGAGGGGCCAATGGACGGGGCCATGTATTGTAAAATCTTGGATGAGAATCTTCTCCTTCAGCCAGAACACTGAAGATGGGTTGTGGATGGGTCTTCCAGCATGACAATGACCCAAAACATACCGCCAAGGCAACAAAGTGTGTCTAAAGAAGAAGCACATTAAGATCATGGAGTGGCCTACCCAGTCTCCAGACCTTAATCCTATAGAAAATGTATGGAGGGAGCTGAAACTTCGAGTTGTTAAGCAACAGCCAAGAAACCTTAAGGATTTAGAGAAGATCTGTAAAGAAGAGTGGACCAAAATCCCTCCTGAGATGTGTGCAAACCTGGTCACCAACTACAAGAAACGTCTGACCTTTGTGATCACCAACAAGGGTTTCTCCACCAACCACTAAGTCATGTTTTGCTTGGGGATCAAATACTTATTTTACTCACTGAATTGCAACTCCATTTATAACATTTGTATCGTGTGATTTTTTCTGGATTTTTCTGGATTCTATCATATAAAATACACCTATGATAAAAATTATAGACCCTTCATTTCTCTGTTAAAACCCCTTTCACACTGAAGCGCTGCTAAAACTGCCGCTAAAGCACTGGTCGTTTTTGCGGTGCTTTAGCAGCGTTTTAGCTGTATTTTAGCGATGCTTTTGCAGCGCTTTTCAGGCACTAGCGAGGCGCTTTAAAAAAAAAAAAGAAAGAAGACCAGTTTTGCGGCGCTTTCGAAGCATTGCGTATTCATTTCAATGGGCAGGGGCTTTTTGGAGCCCTTTTTACAGCGCTCCAAACACGCCCCAAAGACGCTGCTTCTAGGACTTTTTCTACCGCCCTGCCAGTGCACTGCCCCAGTGTAAAAAAAAAAAACCCATTCAAATGAATGGGAGGCAGTTTTCAGGCGCTATTTTTAGCGCTAAAATGACTGAAAACTGCCTCAGTGTGAAAGGGGTCTAAGTGCGCAAACTTACACAATCTGCAGGGGCTCAAATAATTATTTTCTCCACGATATAAACCATAATTTGTGGACGCTACAACTTTCCTACAGACTAAATAATGCACTGATTTGGGTTATTTTTACCAAAGAAATGTAGCAGAATACATTTTGGCCTGAATTTATAAAAAAAAAGAATATTTGTTTTCAAAATTAATTTTTTCATTTATATAATAAAAAACTCAGTGGTGGTTAAATACCACCAAAAGAAAGCTCTATTTGCGTGAATACAATTATATAAATGTCATTTGGGTACAGTGTTGCATGACCCCGCAATTACCGGTTAAAGTAGTTCAGTGCTGAATTGCAAAAACGGCTCTGATCATGAAGGGGGGGGGGGGTAAAACCTTACGGAGGTCAAGTGGTTAAGCTTCTGGAGTGTTTACCAAATTTGGAAAGTACAGTACACAGAGGAGGGAAAGCTGCTGAGTCTCTAATCTCAACTTTGGTCTGAGACGGAAGAGGTGCCATTATGGCCAATGCAACTCAGCAGCCTGCAGAGCGAGATGCCTGCAGGTCGGGCTCAGCTAAGGAATATACTGGACATGAGACTGCTATTTCTGTAACCCATTATCAGCTATTAAGTAAAAAATGTATTTTTCCTTCTTTTTAGTTGTGTGTATGATTGTCGTTAGTCCCTGCTACTATATCGAGGGGCTTAAATTGCAAATATAATGGATTTCTTTGGAGTCACTGCAAACAAATGTTTACCAAACACTACAAGTATTTCACATCTGTAAAAGATTGTTATATGTTCTTATAGCTGAGAGGAACAATCTCTCTTCCATTTCCGTACCTTCTCAGAAGAACCGGTTGGACCATCCCACTGTGGAACCACAGCATGGATAACAATGTCACAGGACAGGTTACAGCCATCAGTAACAAATATGGAGCCGTCTTCCACCTGCTTCCCCAGTCTCTCCTTATTCAGATGATCCTGGAGGTTGTTTCCGGCCTTCGTGGACAAAGCCTTGGACACGGCTCCAGAACGAAGATTTAGCTCTGTCCCCACACTGTTCACCACCACATTGGTCTACAGAAAGAAGACAGATCTTTACTGACAAGTAAATAGAAAGCAGCATTTAGAGAAGTTACGGACTAAAAGCTCACCAATTACAATCATGTAAAATTGTGGGTGAACTCCACGGAAATTGTTGACTTTTTCAACATATTTGAACAGGCAGACATTAGATCTTCATTCAAACAGTGCCTACAGATAAATGTGATATACTTGAACAAATGACACATACACACAACATACAAATGACACATAAACAAAAGTGTATATTTTTCACATAGAAAAAAGTAGGTACAACCCTACATTTACCACCACTTCAAACCCATTAAATTAGAATCAGTTCTTCCTGATTAGGCGAAAGTGTTTATTATGTTACAGAGGGGATGGGAGCATTTTATAGAAGATATGAGAGCAGCAGGAGGGGAGGGAGCCAGGCACTGACACAAGCAGACAGGCAGGGAGGGGAGGGGGGAGAGGACGGAGGAGAGGACAGAGATGGACAGAGCAGGGCTGAGGATGATGGAGGCACGTAAACTGACCACAGTGTCAGGGCTCAGCAGATGTGATATACCATGGTCAGCGTACAGAGTGGAGGGTATAGCCAGGCAGGATCAAGTAGGTTTTTTAGGTGATAGAAGGGGCCAAATGACACAGCACAAGCACTGTGCTGTATAACATGTGTAGCAATTACCCCCGAAGGAGCTGCTGATTTATATCAGGCTGTTACCGTCACCTCTTTACCCGTAGTTTCACCAATACCAGAACTTAGAGTCCATGTTGAGCTTTGTATCTGACAATGTAGGCACCAGTCACTTTAGTACTTTTCCAATGCTTTAATGGGAAATAACTGGAAGAAGTAGCGGGAAAGAGGTAGAAGAAGAGTTGCAGGAAAGTTCAAATACCTTTTCTTTGAATCACTGAGGAGTTGAAATCTCGGGGACGAATATACCTTCAGTCCAAGATTAAATCTTTGCCCACCCGGATAGGTCTCTCTCACTGACCTAGCAGCCGGAGCGTAGCACGAACAAAAAGTCTCTGCCACAGACTTGAGAAGAACAATTTAACTGTACGATCCTCTGCCACAGGATGTAGTAGTTTTAGATGAACAGCAACACAGTACCAGAACCTTTAAGCTGACCCGGCAGTACTTGTGTGATAGATTAGGTTAAGATGCATCCTCCAATTGAGTCACCAGGCCCCTCTTGAGACACCAGCATTCCGCACGGTCCTCTCCAAGATGGGTCCTCCCCTGTGTCTTCTCAATTGTCCGGCTTCTTCCCGCAGGACAGACAGCACAGGACCATTTCTGTAGTAGTAGGCCCCAGACATGCTTCTGGCCCTACTTACACGGCTGCAGCAATGCAGCCCTCTGGCCTGGAGGGCCACGAGGTAGAACTGACCCCTAGCACATGGCATCTGTCCCTTAAGTACTCTCTCCCTTAATGCATAGCAGTGGACCACCTCTGCCGAGCTACCTCTGGGAAAGAAGAGGACTCAATACACTTCAGCTTGTTGCTTTTCCAACACTGACCTATGGTGACAACGACACCTACAGGCAACAGTGTGGAACTGCACGCAACACAGCCAATGCTGGAACAGAGGCTAATTTAGCCATAGATTAACTCTGAACTACATACAGAACAGATAACCCACTAAATTTACAAATAAGCGCCTGATCAAAAATTTGTCAGCACTATACATGCTTTAAAGGAACAGGATCTGGTTTGTCAGGAAAGAGCCTTTATTGCCCAAAAGGACCTAAGAACAATGTGCTGAAGTCTGATCAAGGACTAGGCTTTCTGGGGAATTTGTTGAAGAATGATCAAAGACCAGGCCTTCTAGAACAAAGTGCTGACGACTGAATGGTCAAAAACCAGACCTACTGAAACAATGTACTAAAGACTGATTAACCAAAGACCAGGCCTTCTAGAACAATGTGCTGCAGACTGATCAACCAAAGACTAGGCCTTCTAGAACAATGTGCTGAAAACTGATCAAAAATCAGGCCTTCTAGAACAATGTGCTAAAGACTGATCAACCGAAGACCAGGCCTTCTAGAACAGTGTGCTGAAGACTGATCAACCAAAGACTAGGCCTTCTAGAATGGTGTGCTAAAGACTGATTAATCAAAGACCAGGCCTGCTGGAACAATGTGCTGAAGATTAATTAATCAAAGACCAGACCTTCTGGAACAACGTGCTGAAGACTGATCAAAGGCCAGGCCTTCTGGAATAATGTGCTGAAGACTAATCAATTAAAGACCAGGCCTTCTGGAGCAATGTGCTGAAGACTGATCCATCAAAGACGAGACTTACTGGAACAATGTGCTGAAGACTATTCAATCAAAGGCCAGGCCTTCTGGAACAATGTGCTTAAGACTGATCAAAGACCAGGCCTTCTAGAACAATGTGCTGAAGACTGAACCATCAAAGACAAGACCTTCTGGAACAATGTGCTGAAGACTGATAAATCAAAGACCAGGCCTTCTGGAACAATGTGCTGAAGACTGATCAAAGACCAGACCTTCTAAAATAATGTGCTGGTGACTGAACCTTTAAAGAACAGACCTTCTGGAACAATCTGCTGAAGACTGAACCATTAAAGACCAGACCCTCTAAAACAATGTGCTGAAGACTGATCAATCAAAGGCCAGGCCTTCTGGAACAATGTGCTGAAGACTGATCAATCACAGACCAGGCATTCTAGAACAATGTGCTGAGGACTGAACCATCAATGTCCCTGCCTTCTGGAACAATGTGCTGAAGACTGATCAATCAAAGACCAGGCCTTCTGGAATAATGTGCTAAAGACTGATCAATCAAAGACCAGACCTTCTGGAACAATGTGCTGAAGACTGATTCATCAAAGACATGTAGCAGTACCCCCGTGGGGGCTGCTGAGTTGGTTATAGCAATTTGCCAGTCACCCCGCTTCCGACCTCCCATCACCAAGTATAAAACACCAAACAGTCAATAGTTAAGTTTCCTTGCTCTTTATTTGTGGGGATGATCTAGGTTATTTTTAGGTAGATATGAGATGCTCCATCAGATCCCACTTATGAGGATATCCTCCATAGCCGTAGCCTTTTGTTACTGGACTTTCCCTTTGCAAATCCATTCTTGAATCTATTGCTTCCTGTGCTAATCAGACTATCCGATTTGTGAATTCCCCTGTACAGTGCTCCCAAGTTGAACAAAGGCATTACTCTGAATAATTACTCTGCTTGACTGATATAATTCCTTTGGAGTATTAATTCTAGAGTCAAAGGCCTACACCGCCTATTTCCATGACCCGCATACTAACGCCCCTCAGTCTTTGGAAGTTACTGTCCATTATGGCTTATACTGTGTTCCGTAGCCACACAGCATGTCTCTTCACTCGCTCCTGCACTTGCTTCTTTAAGTTTCACTGACCTGTTCTCCACGATCAACACTCTGTGTTCTCCAGTCACAGAAAGTCGATCCACCAGTCCACTTCCTCCGCTTAACTCCTACTTCCTCCTCGATTGCACGGCACATCCCTGCATGGGAATGCCCGGCTCCTTCCTCAGCGTTACACGCTGGCTTCTCTGTATTCCAGGCATCCACCCTGGACCTCCCTTGAGGGCATACTCAAGACTTTCCTCCCTCCAGGGCCCCAGGCCCTCGGCCTCCTGGAACTCCAGGCCTCGGCCTCCCCGGAATCTCTCTCTCTCCCAAACTCCTCCTTTAGAAGCATGTGACCCCATTTATATGAGAGACCTTCTCTCGACCAGGCAAATTAACCATTGGTCAGAACTCTCATCATGAACTTCCTGCCACTCAGGTCCCAGCCCATCCTCTTCTTTCCGGAACGATCCACCGTCAAGCAGAGGAGGCATCTCTGAGCCTAAGTGTAGGTGGCCACACCCCCGCTATCCTGACACTCCCACTCCTGAATCAAAACAATTAGGCCTAACAAAGAATCACGGGCCTGACCAAATTTACCTGTAACTAAGTCTACCAAAATACCACTATAGCACCTACCCTAAAGTAGAGGGCGCTACAGACATTAAGACCAGACTTTCTGGAACAACATGCTATCAAAAAGTTGATACATCGCACCAAAAAAACAAAATAAGTTTAAATAAATTAACAGCTGCTCCCCTAGCTAAGGTAGGTGAATTTACTTTAGATAATAGTGAGTGGGATGTGAGGGGGGGGGTTATAAGGTCCAATATAATGTGCAATGGTATTTATGTATTCCTATAAAGCAATACCTCTATATTAGGGATGAGCCGAACACCCCCCGGTTCGGTTCGCACCAGAACCCGCGAACGGACCGCAAGTTCGCACAAACGTTAGAACCCCATTGACGTCTATGGGACTCGAACGTTCGAAATCAAAAGTGCTCATTTTAAAGGCTAATTTGCATGGTATTGACCTAAAAAGGGTTTGGGGACCCGGGTCCTACCCCAGGGGACATGTATCAATGCAAAAAAAACTTTTAAAAACGGCCGTTTTTTCGGGAGCAGTGATTTTAATGATGCTTAAAGTAAAAAAAAAAAAGTGAAATATTCCTTTAAATATCGTACCTGGGGGGTGTCTATAGTATGCCTGTAAAGTGACGCGTGTTTCCCATGTTTAGAACAGTCCCTGCACCAAATGTCATTTTTAAAGGAAAAAATCTCATTTAAAACTGCTTGCGGGTTTAATGTCATGTCGGGTCCTGGCAATATGGATGAAAATCAGTGAGACAAACGGCATGGGTACCCCCCAGTCCATTACCAGGCCCTTTGGGTCTTGTATGGATATTAAGGGGAACCCCGCACCCAAATTAAAATAAGGAAAGGTCCCTATATACTCTGAACAGCAGTATACAGGCAGTGCAAACAAGACAGGGACTGTAGGTTTGTTGTTAAGTAGAATCTGTTTGTAATTTTGAACATTTTTAATGTGTTTAGCTCCAGCCAAAAAATCTTTTCTAAGCTTTTTGGAAAACATAGGGAAGGGTTATCACCCCTGTGACATTTGTTTTGCGTCTTTCCTCCTCTTCAGAAGATTTCACCTCACTTTTTTGTCCCAATGAAAAATGTTTTTTGAAAATTTGGGTTTTTTTGTGGAACAAGGATTGGAAAGCATCAGTGGAAAGGAGAAATTGTTTTCCCATATTAACTCTTACATGAGAGAATTTCCCTTCCTATGGGTAGATTTCATCTCACTTCCTGTTGTCTCCTTCCGTTTGCAAGTAGGAGTCGTTTGTAAGTTAGATGTTTGAAAGTAGGGTCCTGCCCTATATACTCAGCAGAAATTTGGGCCTTAGGTGTTGCTGTGGCCAAAACACTGTAAGCCCTCACAGGGCCCTGCTGTGAAATATTAGATCAAGAATTGTAATTACATGCCCCTGTTGAACAGGAGCTGAAAAATTAGGCCTTAGGCACTGGTGCTGGTGCCACAACACTGCAACCCCTCACAGACACTCTAGTTGGAACGCAGGAACGAGCCCTGCTGCAAAGTATTGCATCAAAAATTGTAATTACACGCCCCTGTTAGACAGGGGCAGAAAAATTGGGCCTTAGGCACTGGTGCTGGTGCCACAACACTGCAACCCCTCACAGACACTCTAGTTGGAACGCAGGAACGAGCACTGCTGCAAAGTATTGCATCAAAAATTGTAATTACACGCCCCTGTTAGACAGGGGCAGAAAAATTGGGCCTTAGGCACTGGTGCTGGTGCCACAACACTGCAACCCCTCACAGACACTCTAGTTGGAATGCAGGAACGAGCCCTGCTGCAAAGTATTGCATCAAAAATTGTAATTTCACGCCCCTGTTAGACAGGGGCAGAAAAATTGGGCCTTAGGCACTGGTGCTGGTGCCACAACACTGCAACCCCTCACAGACACTCTAGTTGGAACGCAGGAACGAGCCCTGCTGCAAAGTATTGCATCAAAAATTGTAATTTCACGCCCCTGTTAGACAGGGGCAGAAAAATTGGGCCTTAGGCACTGGTGCTGGTGCCACAACACTGCAACCCCTCACAGACACTCTAGTTGGAACGCAGGAACGAGCCCTGCTGCAAAGTATTGCATCAAAAATTGTAATTTCACGCCCCTGTTAGACAGGGGCAGAAAAATTGGGCCTTAGGCACTGGTGCTGGTGCCACAACACTGCAACCCCTCACAGACACTCTAGTTGGAATGCAGGAACGAGCCGTGCTGCAAAGTATTACATCAAAAATTGTAATTACACGCCCCTGTTATACAGGGGCTGAAAAATTGTGCCTTAGGCACTGGTGGTGGCGCCCAGAACCAAAAATGTTCTTACAAGCTATCAGCGTGATGATTGAGGAGGAAGAGGATAATTACTCAGGGATAATCACTCAGCATCAGCATAGGCAGTCTTTGAAGGGATCTGAAAAAAATTATTCAGTTACATCAGCATCAGGTGCTTGGTAGCTGGTGGTGATCCAAGACTGATTCATTTTTATGAAGGTCAGCCGATCGACCGAGTCAGTGGACAGACGCACCCTGTGATCGGTTACCACGCCTCCAGCAGCACTGAATGTACGTTCCGAAAGAACGCTGGATGCAGGACAGGCCAGTAGCTCAATTGCATACTGTGCAAGCTCTGGCCAGTGATCCATCCTCAAGACCCAGTAACCCAGAGGATTTTCGGTGGGAAAGGTGTCCAAGTCTGATCTTGCCCCTAGGTATTCCTGCACCATGTAAAACAGACGCTGGCGATGGTTGCTGGAACCGATCATACCTTGGGGCTGCGGACCAAAAAATTGTCTGAACGCATCGGTCAGACGGCCACCTTCTCCACCGCTCCTTCTTTGACTGACCGAAGCCTCAGCAACACGTTGTCCAGAAACAGGAGTTTGTAACCTCCCAGTCTCTGGGAACGCGTTGCACAGACCTTTCTGCAAGGCCTCCCGAAGATGTTTCATCCTCTGCTCCCTCTGCGATGGCAAGATAAGGTCCGCAACCTTACCCTTGTAACGTGGATCAAGGAGGGTTGCCAGCCAGTATTGGTCCTTCTCCTTGATACCACGAATACGAGGATCCTTACGCAGGCTTTGCAGGATCAGGGAGGCCATGCAGCGTAGGTTTGCTGAGGCATTCGGTCCGGAGTCCTCTGGGTCACTAAGGACAACAACGTCCGCAGCCACCTCCTCCCAGCCACGTACAAGTCCATGTGTTCCTTGGGACTGATCCCTTAAAGACTGCTGATGCTGAGTGCCAGGCTCCACCTCCATACTGACACAATCTTCCTCCTCCTCCTCCTCCTCCTCCTCGTCCTCTTCCTGTGTGATCGGCGGGCACGCAGGAACACTGTCTGGATAAAGGGGGCCTTGAGAGCTAAGGAAGTCCTCCTCTTCCTGCCTCTGTTCTGCCTCAAGTGCCCTGTCCATTATTCCACGCAGCGTGTGCTCCAACAGGTGGACAAGGGGGACAGTGTCACTGATGCATGCACTGTCAGTGCTCACCATCCTCGTGGCCTCCTCGAATGGTGACAGGACAGTGCATGCATCCCTGATCATGGCCCACTGGCGTGGGGAAAAAAAACCAAGGTCCCCTGACCCTGTCCTGGTGCCATAGTCGCACAGGTACTCATTGATGGCCCTCTGCTGCGTGTGCAGCCGCTGCAGCATGGCCAACGTCGAGTTCCACCTGGTGGGCATGTCACAGATTAGGCGGTTCTTGGGCAGGTTAAACTCCTTTTGGAGGTCCGTCAGCCGAGCACTGGCATTATATGACCGGCGGAAATGCACAGAGACTTTCCTGGCCTGCCTCAGGACATCCTGTAAGCCCGGGTACCTGCCCAAGAACCGCTGCACCACCAAGTTAAGGACGTGAGCCAAACAGGGCACATGGGTCAGTTGTCCCTGTCGGAGGGCAGAGAGGAGGTTGGTGCCATTGTCGTAAACCACCATTCCTGCCTTAAGTTGGCGTGGCGTCAACCACCTCTGAACCTGCCCCTGCAGAGCTGACAGAACCTCTGCCCCAGTGTGGCTCCTGTCCCCCAAGCACACCAGCTCAAGCACCGCATGGCATCTTTTGGCCTGCGTACTTGCGTAGCCCCTTGAACGCCTACGGAGCACCGCTGGTTCCGAGGAAGAGGCCATGGAGGAAGAAGAAGAGGAGGGGGTGGAGGAGAGAGGTGTGTCACAATCAGCATTTTGGAGGCGTGGTGGCGGAACAACCTCCAACACTACTGCACCTTGTCCTGCATCCTTCCCAGCTGCCAGCAGAGTCACCCAATGCGCCGTGAAACTTAAGTAACGTCCCTGTCCATGCCTGCTGGACCATGAGTCAGCGGTAATATGCACCTTACCGCTGACCGCCCTGTCCAGCGAGGCATGGACATTGCCTTCCACATGCCGGTAGAGAGCCGGAATCGCCTTCCGTGAGAAAAAGTGGCGTTTGGGTACCTGCCACTGAGGAACCGCACATTCCACAAACTCACGGAAGGGGGCAGAGTCTACCAACTGAAAAGGCAGCAGTTGAAGTGCTAGCAATTTTGCCAAGCTAGCATTCAACCGCTGGGCATGTGGATGGCTGGGAGCAAACTTCTTTCGGCGGTGCAGCAGCTGGGGCAGGGAAATTTGCCTGGTACAATCTGACGTCGGTGTACCAAAAGCAGATTGCCCACAAGTACTTGGCTGTGACACACCTAATTCTACACCTTCATTCCTCTCACTGCAGGTCTCAGAGAGGACTGAAGGTCTAGTGGGGTTGGAAATCTCAGCTGATGAGGAGCAAGGAGAGATCCTCTTTGTTCTTTGGTGTGGGTCTTTCAGATACGCTTGCCAACGAACTGCATGGCAGGTCAACATATGTCTGGTCAAGCATGTGGTACCCAAGCGGGAGATGTTTTGGCCACGCGAGATACGCTTGAGACATATGTTGCAAATAGCAGCGGTGCGATCTGATGCACTCGTCTCAAAAAAGGCCCACACCAAAGAACTTTTTGAATAACGCGCAGAGACTGCAGCGCCCTGCACATGTGGAGCTTTGGGGTGTGATGCAGTCAATGTGCTGCCCTTAGGCTGGCCCCTGGAGGGCATCCTGCCTAGTTGGTGATGTGCCACCTCCTCCTCCTCCTCCTCCTCCTCTCTCCTATCAGGCACCCACGTTGAGTCAGTGACCTCATCATCCCCTCCCTCCTCATCACTGGAGCAAACCTGGCAGTATGCTGCAGCAGGGGGAGCATGACTGCCAGATTGCTGTCCTTCTTGGGCACCCCCTCTGTCCGTGCTCATGTTACTGCCTTCATTGAGCTCAGTATCATCATCAGAGCCTTCCAAACGCTGGGCATCCTCCTGGAGCATGTACCCAACACTGTGGTCAAACAGTTCGAGGGAATCCTCATGAGGACATGGTGGAGCTAGGGAAGGAGTCACTGATGACATTGAGCTGAGGGAAGAGGCCGCTGCTTTGCCAGACAAAGCACCCTGGGCATGGGTGAGAGAGGATGAGGAGGATGAGGACGGCTTGGTCATCCACTCGACCAAGTCTTCCGCATGTTGCGGCTCAACACGGCCAGCTGCCGAAAAAAAGGCCAAGCGTGTCCCATGGCCACGTGCTGATGAGGATGCACCGTCTCCACGACCAGCACTAGACACAGAGCCTGCTTGCCCTCTCTTATTGGCTTGTGACTGTCTGCCTCTCCTTCTTGGCCTTCCAGACATACTAATGGCCTGTAGCTGCACTAAGCTGGGATAGAACACCTGTAATTTTCTTCAGGTAGCTTTATATACTGTAACCAGACAAGCCTGCCTGTCAGTAGGAAGATAACAGGAACGGATCTAGCTGAACACTGTGAGCAGGACGCACTGTACTAAATGTAAATAGTCTAGCTGCCTGACCGTGGTACTAATAGGATCAAAAAGAACACCTGTAATTTTCTTAAGGTAGCTTTATATACTGTAACCAGACAAGCCTGCCTGTCAGTAGGAAGATAACAGGAACGGATCTAGCTGAACACTGTGAGCAGGACGTACTGCACTAAATGTATATAGCAGGAACGGATCTAGCTGAACACTGTGAGCAGGACGCACTGCACTGAATGTAAATAGCAGGAACGGATCTAGCTGAACACTGTGAGCAGGACGCACTGCACTGAATGTAAATAGCAGGAACGGATCTAGCTGAACACTGTGAGCAGGACGCACTGCACTGAATGTAAATAGCAGGAACGGATCTAGCTGAACACTGTGAGCAGGACGCACTGCACTGAATGTAAATAGCAGGAACGGATCTAGCTGAACACTGTGAGCAGGACGTACTGCACTAAATGTATATAGCAGGAACGGATCTAGCTGAACACTGTGAGCAGGACGCACTGCACTGAATGTAAATAGCAGGAACGGATCTAGCTGAACACTGTGAGCAGGACGCACTGCACTAAATGTAAATACCAGGAACGGATCTAGCTGAACACTGTGAGCAGGACGCACTGCACTGAATGTAAATAGCAGGAACGGATCTAGCTGAACACTGTGAGCAGGACGCACTGCACTGAATGTAAATAGCAGGAACGGATCTAGCTGAACACTGTGAGCAGGACGCACTGCACTGAATGTAAATAGCAGGAACGGATCTAGCTGAACACTGTGAGCAGGACGCACTGCACTGAATGTAAATAGCAGGAACGGATCTAGCTGAACACTGTGAGCAGGACGCACTGCACTGAATGTAAATAGCAGGAACGGATCTAGCTGAACACTGTGAGCAGGACGCACTGCACTGAATGTAAATAGCAGGAACGGATCTAGCTGAACACTGTGAGCAGGACACACTGCACTAAATAGTCTAGATAGAAGATAACAGGAACGGATCTAGCTAAACTGAATACAGTGTATATATATATATGCAACACCTGGGATGCATATATATACACAATACACTGTAAGTGCAGCTAACTGACTGACTGTTCTGCCTAATCTATCTAACTCAAATCAAATGACACTGTCTCTCTCTCTCTCTATCTCTCAGCACACCGGAACACACACTACACAGGGCCGCCGTGCAGGCGGCCTTATATAGTGTGGGGTGTGTACTAAATCCCCTGAGCCATAATTGGCCAAAGCCACCCTGGCTTTGGCCAATTACAGCTCTCTCTACTGACGGCGCTGTGATTGGCCAAGCATGCGGGTCATAGTGCATGCTTGGCCAATCATCAGCCAGCAATGCACTGCGATGCCGCAGTGAATTATGGGCCGTGACGCGCCACACGAATTTGGCGCGAACGGCCCATATCGTTCGCAATTCGACGGACGGTCGAACAGCCGATGTTCGAGTCGAACATGGGTTCGACTCGAACACGAAGCTCATCCCTACTCTATATTCATATTAAAGTGCAATGTGCCATATTAAAATAAATACAATCCATATACATAATGATTGTGAACAAAATAGAGAAAAATTGATAAAGAATTAATGACAAAAATTCCTAGTGCATATGACTCTTCTGTGCTGGTTATCTTATGCCCTGTACACACGAAAGGATTTTCCGACAACAAATGTTCGATGGGAGCTTGTTGTCGGAAATTCCGACCGTGTGTAGGCTCCATCAGACATTTTCTGTCTGAATTTCCGACAAACAAAATTTGAGATCTGGATCTCAAATTTTCCGACAACAAAATTCGTTGTCGGAAATTCCGATTGTTTGTACACCATTCCGACACACAAAATTCCACGCATGCTCGGAATCAAGCGGAAGAGCCACACTGGCTATTGAACTTCATTTTTCTTGGCTCGTCGTACGTGTTGTAAGTCACCGCGTTCTCGATGTTGGGAATTTCCGACAACATTTGTGTGGCCGTGTGTATGCAAGACATGTTTGAGCCAACATCCGTCGGAAAAAAATCCACGGTTTTGTTGTCGGAAAATCTGATCATGTGTACGGGGCATAGGTGGCATCATTAGTGAACAGTCCATCACCAACTGGAATTAATACACCCAATGTGCTCCATATGTGGGTTCAGCTTACCAGATAGAAGTGACCTCTTTAATTAAAAAGCAGGCCAAGTAACGCTTTTAGCAAGATAAACTTGCACAGCGATTGCGAGCCGGGAGGCACCATTAGATCCAGATACACGTCGAGTAGCCTCAGTGCCGGGCTAAGGCATGATATATGTAAGCAGCCACTTGGCCTTGTCTTTTTTTTGATGTTTTTAATAAACAGGATTGCACTATTGGTTTCCCTTTTATATCTTTTCTCCCATACCCCATCCATGGTCTTGCGGAGGAGGGATTTCTGCCTCAACAGACTCCTTCATTGAAGCAAGTTTATCTTGCTAAAAGAGTTACTTGACCTGCTTTTTAATTAAAGAGGTCACTTCTCTCTGGTAAGCTGAACCCACATATGGAGCACATTGGGTGTATTAATTCCAGTTGGTGATGGACTGTTCACTAATGATGCCACTTAGAAGATAACCAGCACAGAAGAGTCATATACATATAGTACACTAGGACTTTTTGTCATTAATTCTTTATCAATGTTTCACTATTTTGTTCACAATCATTATGTATATGGATTGTATTTATTTTAATATGGCACATTGCACTTTAATATGAATACAGAGGTATTGCTTTAAAGGAATACGTAAATACCATTGCACATTACATTGGACCTTATGAGCGCCCCCTCACATCCCACTCAAGTTTGGTTTTGGGAATGTTGTGGTTTGAGGTTTTCTTTGCGGCTTCAGGGCCTGGGCAGTTTGCAATCATCAGGTCAGCTCTGAATTCTGCACGACAGTAAAGTATGCTTACAAAATCCCAAGAAGAGCACAGCGCTGAAATTCTACTTCCCTTTCCCACTCCTGGGTGTGTCAGGTGCCATGCACTATATAGATATCAGCACAATCAAAGGATTATCAATTTCGTCTGTTTTTTTTTTTTTTTTTTAGGGCAGATCATTTTACTAAAGTTCCTTTTGTTTAACAGACTTTTTTATACATATTTTAATGGTGTCCACTGTTTTTCTTAGGTGGAAAAAGGGCGTACTCCACTCCAAGTGCCACAACAAAGGCAGCGAAGCCCCATTTAAAACCTTTGAAGATAACTTGGCCTAGGGTGACAGGTTTAGCAAAGACTCCTGAGTATCTCCAGACTTCATTCCTTAACCAAGGATCAGGCAGACCCCTTCTTGCAAGCCTGGCCTGTACGTCTTCTAGGGGTGTTCCCTCTATTTTCCATATCCTGTAATCTGGTATGTGGAGCTTCCCATGTCCATGTCCATGTCCGTGGTGTTCAGGTCCATGACCCATACCTGCCGTCACAGCCTCCATTGCAGGGCCACTTCTTGCAGAACGGACCCGGAAACGGGTTCTTCCTTTTTTTTTATTCAAGATCACATCACAAAACGGTGTAGTGCAACATTTCAGAGCTACGCAGGACCCCTTCGTCAGGCGTGTGCCATGCACCACCACTGAACCAAACAAGCATGCCATCAGAGTGTGACCCGTTTGTTTGGTCAAGTATGCTTGATGAGAATGTGAGTCCATCTGCCTGAAAGTTAAAGTTGAACCAGAAATGGATCTTTCAACACAAAAATGATAGCAAATCCACCAAGGAATACCTAGGAAAGAAGAAATGAAGGGTTGTGGACTGGTCCAGTCAAAGCCCTGATGTAGAGGGATTGTAAAGCCTCAAGGTTTTTCACCCTAATGCAATCTATGCATTAAGGTTAAAAACCTTCTTTGCAGCAGCGCCCCCCCCCTTTTCTTACCCGAGCCCGATCGTTCCAGCAATGTGCACAAGCCCAGTGGCTCCAGCCGCTGTCTCTGTCCTCAATGGATAAATTAATAGCAGCGGGAGCTCTTGCTGCTGTCAATCAAATCCAATGGCACTGAAGTGGGGGGCAGGTCCAAGTCCCGCTGTCTGTGTCAATGGACGCAGCAGTGGGACTGGGGAATGCACCCGCACGGGTGCCCCCCATGGAAAGCAGCTCTCTCTATGGGGGCACCCCAGAAAAGGAGAATTGGGGCAAGGTAGGTATAACATGTTTGTTATTTTTATTTTAAGAAATGTGAACCTTTACATCCCCTTTAAATCCCAATGCAATGCTGTGGGGAAGGGTGGGGGAATTGAAAAAGGCAGTTCATGCAAGTAAATCCACAATCATTTGGCAACTGAAAGAACTTTGCATAGAGGAGTGGTAAAAAAAAAAAAATTATGTCAAAGGCTGGCAGACAGTTATGCAAAATGCCTACAAGAAGTAATTTCTGCTAAAGATGGCAATACCAGCTTCAGAGGCCACTTTTTTCGACTGTATTTTTATTTTTGTTAAATAGATAATTGAAAAGGCAAAATTTCCTTGTGTTCTTTTTTAAGTAAATAATTTTTATTTGTAGGCACTGTTTGAATGAAGATCTAATGCCTACCTGTTCAAATATATTAACAAAAGTCAACCATTTCCATGGGAGGTGTACTTATTTTTTCACATGGTTGTAGCTGTAAGCTGTCCAGGTCAATGAAACATTTTAATGAACATATGTATGTGTGTAGTTATTTTTTTATTTTTTTACACAGTATATTGTGTATATATTCTTAAATAAAGGCCAGGGGTCTAATTTTTTTACATAATTGTCAAGTTCATTAGGCAATCTTCATGGCTTATGTTCTTTGGCTCACATCATTGATATGGGATATACAGTTAGGTCCATATATATTTTGAAACAGGCACTATTTTAGTTTTTTTCAAGTATTTACCAAAACATATTAAAGTTATAATTATATAATGGATATGGACTGAAAGTGCACACTCTCAAGTTTATTGAGAGTATGTCTATCCAAATCAGAGGAAGAATTTAGGCATTACAGCTCTTAAGAATAACCACCCCCTCAGCCCTTTTTTCAAGGAACCAAAAGTAATTGGACAATTGAATAAAAAGCTGTTTCATGGCCAGGTGTGGGCTACTCAGTTATTTTTGCATCAATTAAAGGCGTTGTAAAGGCAGAAGGTTCTATGCATTAAGATAAAAAGACTTCTGTGTGTAGCAGCCTCCCCAGCAACCCCCAATTATCTACCTGAGCCCCTTCTATCTCCAGCGTTGTCCACGATCCCCTCAGCAATCCAGTACACTCCTCCTGAGACAGAGCAGTGGCGCCATTGGCTCTTGCGGCTGTCAAAATCAGTCAGCCAACCAGGGGAGAGAGGGGAACGGGGCCAGGTCGGGGCTCCGTGTCTGAATGGATACACGGAGCTCTGACTTGGCTCGGGTGCCCTGTGTAGCAAGCTGCTGGCTGAGGGGCACTCAAAGGAGGGAGGGGCCAGGAGCAGTAAAGAGAGACCCGAGAAGAGGAGGATCCGGGCTGCACTGTGCAAAACCAACTGCACAGAGGAGGCAAATATAAGATGTTTGTTATTAAAACAAAAAAAAAAACCACAAGCCTTTACAATCACTTTAAGCAGATAAAAGGTCTGGAGTTGATTAGTGTGGTATTTTGCATTTGGATACTATTGTTGTGAATCTACATTGTGCGTTTCAAGGAGCTGTCCATGCAAGTGAAACAGGCCATTGTAAAGTTTTAAAAAAAACAAATCCATCAAAGAGATAGCAGCACCATTAGGAGTGGCCAAACCAACAGTTTGGAACATTCTGAGGAAAGAAGAATGCACTGGTGAGCTCAGCAACATAAAAAGGCCTGGACGTCCACGAAAGACAACAGTGGTGGATGATCGCAGGATCCTCTCTATGGTAAAGAAAAACCCATTCACAACATCCAGACAAGTGAAGGACACTTTCCAGGAGGTGGGCGTATCATTGTCAAAGTCTACAAGAGAAGACTTTGAGGGAAAATACAGAGGGTTCACCACAAGGTGCAAACCATTCATAAGCCTGAAGAATAGAAAAGCCAGATTAGACTTTCTAAAAAAGACAGACCAGTTCTGGAAAAGCAAGTAAAAAGTGTGGAGAAGGCTTGAAAGAGCGCATGATCCAAAGCATACAACGTCATCTGTGGTCACATGGTGGAGCTTGCAGTGTGATGGCATGGGCATGTATGGCTTCCAGTGGCACTAGGTAATTGGTGGTATTGATGATGTGACAGAAGACAGAAGCAGTCGGATGAATTCTGCAGTGTTCAGAGATATACTGTAAGCCCAGATTCAGCCAAATGCAGCAAAGTTGATTGGACGGCACTTCACAGTACAGATGGACGATGATCCAAAACACACTGCAAAAGCAACCCAGGAGCTTTTGAAGGAAAATAAGTGGAATATTCTGCAATGGCCGAGTCAATCACCTGATCTCAACCCAATTGAGTATTTCACTTGCTGAAGGCAAAACTAAATACAGAAAGAGCCACAAACATTGAACAACTAAAGACAGTTGCAGTTAGAGCCTGGCCAAGCATCAGAAAGGAGGAAAGCCAGTCTTTGGTGATGTCCATGGGTTCCAGACTTCAGACAGTCATTGCCAGTAAAGGATTCTTAACAAAATATTAAAAATTAACATTTTATTCATGATCATATTAACTTGTCCAATTACATCTGAGCCCCTGAAAATGGGGGGGACTGTGTATAAAAATGGTTGCAGTTCCTAAAATTCGTACTTGATATTTATGTTCAACCCCTTGAATTAAAGCTGAAAGTCTGCACTTCAAATTCATTTGGATTGATTCATTTTAATTGTATTCCGGTGGCGTACAGAGCCAAAAATATGGATCTAACTGTATATTAGCAATACTGCAGAATGTCACCTCTTGTAATATCTTACTACACAATATAGATGTTTGGGAGAGGTCATCCTACCCTTTAAAAATCCAATACTCTAATTTTTGCACTCTTCGTGTTTCAATCATGCCAGTAGTTCTGCACCAAACCACCAAGACCCCATGGTACATATTATCCACTGATATTCGTGAAGGTAGTTCAAGTAGACTAATGCCCCGTACACACGGTCTGATTTTCCGATGGAAAATGTCCGATCGGAGCGTGTTGTCGGAAATTCCGACCGTGTGTGGGCTCCATCGGACATTTTCCATCGGATTTTCCGACACACAAAGTTGGAGAGCAGGAGATAAAATTTTCCGACAACAAAATCCGTTGTCGGAAATTCCGATCGTGTGTACACAAATCCGACGGACAAAGTGCCACGCATGCTCAGAATAAATAAAGAGATGAAAGCTATTGGCCACTGCCCCGTTTATAGTCCCGACGTACGTGTTTTACGTCACCGCGTTCAGAATGATCGGATTTTCCGACAACTTTGTGTGACCGTGTGTATGCAAGACAAGTTTGAGCCAACATCCGTTGGAAAAAATCCTAGGATTTTGTTGTCGGAATGTCCGAACAAAGTCCGACCGTGTGTACGCCCTATTATACTTTCTGAGAGCACAGACATAAGATAAGTGAATGCTACTTACTGACTTGCTTACTGAGTTTCTGTTTTTGTTACACAACTAATGAAGACCCCCGTCTTCATACTCAGTGGATTTAAAGCTAAACTCCAGGTATGGACTTTATTACATAGGTATATTGGTGAAGTTTGGATCAATGTAACTATGTCTATGCCATACCTGTTGAACTGCAGTGGAAGCAGAGAATTACTGTAGTAGCCTCTACTACTATAGTGATCCCTGCTGTGTTCCAGGTTCGGTGGCAAGTTGGCCTGTTGCATATTACACACAATGGGTTGCAAGCTTGGCACAGATACTATTCACAGAACACCTTGCATTTTTTCAAAGCATTGTCTTGTTGAACAAGGTGCACTTGGGGGATGAAAATATGATCGCAGGCCACATGCTAGGGAGAGAACCTCTGGGAGAATCAAGGATGGAAAAGGATCTGGGGGTCCTAGTAGATGACAGATTCAGCAATGGCATGCAATACCAAGCTGCAGCAAGCAGACTATTAGCATGCATTAAAAAGGGGATTTACTCCAGAGATAAATATTAAAATTCTACCACTTTACAAAACTCTGGTATGGCCGTATCTGAAGTATGCTGTTCAGTTCTCCAATCCTCAGGAAGGATGTTCTGGAACTGCAGAAAGTCCAAAGAAGGACAACAAAACTAATAAGTGGGCTGGAGGACCTCAGTTGTAAGGAAAGGCTACATTCAGGCTTATTCTCTTTGGAGAAGAGATGCTTAAGAGGAGATAAAATCACAATATGTAAAGATCTAAATGGAGATTCTAGATTTGGGAGAAAACTGTTCAGTCTCATGTTGCTCTAGAGGACACATGGTCACTTAATGAAGTTGGATAAGAAGCGGTTTAACCTTAAACTGCGTAAGCAGTTCTTTACTTTTAGAAAGGTAAGGATGTGGAACTCCCTTCCACAATCGGTGGTGTCAGCAGGAAGTGTTGACAATTTCACAAAACTTTTAGATAAGCATCTTAATATAGCCAATATACAGGGATATGGAAAGTGTAAGAGACATAATACACACACCCACTCAGGTTGAACTGGATGGACTGATGTCTTTATTCAACCTTACCAACTATGTAGCTATGTAACGTGGAGAGGCAGGGTGGTGGCGTCACGATCTTTACTTCTTCCAATCATAACACGATTAGCATCCATTGAGAAAAATGCATGACGTTCTTTGAATGTTGCATGGGACTCAGAAGCTAGTGATGATCACTGTAGTGGTGATGTCTACTACAGTGATTTCCAGCTTCCACAGGGATCCCGCAGGTATGGCACATACATACATACATACATTGGTCCAAGCTGAACTAAATTGCCATACCTGGAATTCAGCTTTACATTTCAAAGTGCCATAATCTTTTACTGAATTTAATTAGCTGTGGCCCTCAGAAGACACAATGCGTTCCCCTTGAAGATTTAGTCACAGTTCAACCTATATACAGCTGTCTATTTGATACAAAGGTCAATATTTATTTACTTTGTATGTTAATATGATGAGGAAACCTGAACTGAATACAACTTACCTTTGCATCTTCAATATTTCCTTGTTTTATAGTGATGTTCAACCCTTCCTTGGTGGTCACCATTTGATCGTTAGCTTTGTTCATCCTTTCTACTTTCTTCTGAGTCGTCTTCTTCTTTTTCATGCCGTGTTTCCAAGAAACCTGAGCATGTTTTCCTTCAAACTCTTCATTCACTAATTCAGTGATAGTCTTTAAAATGCCTTTATCAGTGTCCACAAGATGGATGTCTTTGATGGTGTTGGCTCCTTCTTGGTTTTCTGTGTATGATTTAATGGATTTTACAATGTTTTGGGCACACAGGTCCAAGGGACACCCAGAAGTAACAAAGTCACCAACAGAAAGTGCAACAGAGCTTTGACCATTTCCTGCAGCCATCTCCAAGCTCTCGGTTATCATTTTCCTTAGAAGACGCTCATATTTTGAATCTACTTTTTTATGCAATTTGGGTGCAATTGCATGAATTACCTTCTTACACGGTAAATTGCTCACATCTGTAATGACACACTCTCCCGGCTCCAGATTCCCTTCCTTCTGAACAATGCGTTCACATTCCTTCTGGAGACCGGGTCCTGCTGCTTTCACCAAAGCCAGTGCTGGTCCCCCAGTGGGCTTTAAATTCTTATCTGAGGCAATTATGATGACATCAGCTTTGTGTAGGCAGAGGTCCCCTTTATATATAACCATTGTGACTCCATTCTGGAGGCTGACTTGGCAATGGAGCTCATTTAGATTAGAAATACTGTCATCTACCTCCTTCTGTAAGTGTATCACACAGTTGTATGTGTTCCATACTGTAGTAACATACATGTCTTCATGTTCAATAAAGGATTTTTTGACCCCAGGTTTATTAATGTATAAGGTGTCAGGATATATTTTGGAAATCATTTTTCCTATGCTGGTTTCTGCCCCCTCTACATAGAACTTTGGGCCAGACAAGGAGATGAAGTTCTGTTTCCTCACAACCTTCACATTCTGTATTATTCCATTCCATTCCTGCTTCCTTTTTTCCTCCATAAACTGCAAAACCGCCACTGACTTCAGCTTGATGTCTTTCTCCACCAAAGTGTTCTTCTCCACAAAGTCATGGATCTGCTGGTAGGTTTCTTCTGCAGGTGAGGATAGACCAGTGATCACCACCTCAGCTCCATCCCTCATAGGGAACTCCTCTATGGAAACTATCATCCCATCAGCATTAAACTTCTCCTTTAGGAAGCTCTTCAGATTTCTCCACCCCGGATTCTGAGTGACACTTTTATCCTCAACAGATATCCGCTTACAGACCAATTCCTTCTTCACGGCTTCTTCACCATTTCTCAGATCTTTATCGGAGTAACCAGTTAACATGACTTCATTATCTTTCACCTGAAAAGCTGCTTTTATGTTGTTTTTCATAAGAAGACTACATGACAATTCTGCATTGTCCGCTGCCTTCAGAAACTGGATGATGTGTGGATCGAGCTGAATGAATTTGTAGTTCAGACCTTGCTTAGTATTGAGAATTTCACATTTGGCAGTGAGCACTTCATTTTTTGGCCCATAGAGTTTGACTGCCTTAGAAGTTCCATCATAACTAATCTTCACATGTGGAGACTCTTCCAGGATGCTTTTCTCCAGACCATGAGCCACCATTAATTTATAAGCTTCGGGTTCAAGAGGAACCTCATCTTCCATTCTGCTCAGTTGTCTGGTGGTTTCTTCTACCAGTTTTCTGAATTTTGATTCAATCTTCGTAACATCTTCTGAAATACCCACAATGAAAGCCTTCTCTGCAGCTAAGTCTGGTTTTATGAGGACTCCATCATATGATGAGCTCTTTTCTTTGATGGCTTCCCACACTGGTGGCTTCAGGTCGCACTCTGCGGCTTTATACTTTGAAATAAAAGCATTAAACTCTTTGTGGACGTTATCGCTCCATGTTGGAACGATCTTTGCCAAGGTTCGGAGATGACTAAAGAGGGTACTGGGCAAAGACAGTTTGATGACAGGATTGGGGTGGTCCACATTTGGCCATGTGATATCACAGGAAACATCTGACATTGCTTTTTCAATCTTTAGTTTTTTCTGTCCATCCTTCAAAATAAATGCCAGTATATGTGGACTGATGGGAATTTCAACCGAATCAGGTAGTTCTATACGAGGGCCATCCTTTCCATACAAGCAATGTCCAATGGATGGGTAATATGGGTACACTGATATTGTCTTATTATTGAGCCCATGCCTCTTTGTCATCATCATCTTTAGAACTGCAATAAAGAGAAATTTAGTGCTTGTTAGTTAGAAGGTAAAAGAGGGATGTGGCAGAAACAGTGTCAGCCCTCTTATATTATTATCTTATCTTATACTCATATACTATTATTTCATAGCAGTCTTTCCCAACTAGGGCTCCTTCAACTGTGGCTGATAAAAGTCCCATTTGATGATACCTGCCTAGTTCTGGTTCCAATGCCACCTGACAGAGCCAACTTCATGACACCATAGATCTTTTTTGCTGTCTGAAAGGGTGGCCACTAGGGATGGGCCGAACCCCCCCCCCCCCCTGTTCGGTGCGCAGCAGAACATGCGAACAGGCAAAAAATTAGTTCGAACACCGGAATACCGTTAAAGTCTATGGGACTCAAACGTGAAAAATCAAAAGTGCTAATTTTAAGGGTTAATATACAAGTTATTGTCATAAAAAGTGTTTGGGGACCCGGGTCCTGCCCCAGGGGACATGTATCAATGCAAAAAAAGTTTTAAAAACGGACGTTTTTTCGGGAGCAGTGATTTTAATAATGCTTAAAGTGAAACAATAAAAGTGAAATATTCCTTTAAATTTCGTACCTGGGGGGTGTCTATAGTATGCCTGTAAAGGGGCGCATGTTTCCCGTGTTTAGAACAGTCCGACAGCAAAATGAAATTTCTACAGGAAAAAAGAGTAATTTAAAAGTACTAGCGCTAGTGCCGGCTATAATGAATTGTCGGGTCTCTGCAATACACATAAAAGTCATTGAAAAAAACGGCCTGGGATTCCCCCACAGTGCATTATCAGGCCCTTTGGGTCTGGTATGAATATTAAGGGGAACACAGAACCAAAATTTAAAAAAAAAAAAAATGTGTGGGGGTCCCCCCAAATTCCATACCAGGCCCTACAAAAAAAGAAACATTTAGTACTATTTTGGAATAGTAATACAAAGGCTAATACAATTAAGCCAATCCAGTTTCTAAATAACTTTTACAATGGCAGCTATAGGAGGTCAGGCTACTAGAGATTTAGGTGCCCTTTGCATTGATGTTCTGGGGAAGGTAAAGAGAAGAGAAACATAAAGTACAACTATGGCCTCTCATTAAAGAATGTGTTCAGCATGTAATGAAGGTAATTATTGCAGCAAAAGCTGGTTTTGTTATTTTATCTTTTAATGGGCTATTGTATTTATTTGTGGTAGGTAGGACTCTGCAGCTCTCACTGCCAGTGTTTAATTTATTGCATAGGATGACAATATACAGCATAAAGTCTGCCCCCTCCTGCCCCAGAGATTACCATCCACCACCCCCTGTGCCCTCCTCATCTACCCCTCTCACCTCCTGACTGTTGAAATGTGACCAGCGCGGCTCCTTCATCGGATAACATCTCCACTTCTTCTACACTCCCTCCTCCGTTCCTTGCGCTCTCAAAGTAAAGTGTGACCATGTCCTCCGGGGTATTGGAGGGGATCCCCTCCACTCGGACACTACTGCTTTCTTCCAGACTCCTCGCTCTTATTTTATGCTGTTTGACTCTTGGGCTGCTGGAGAATTTTCCAATGAAATCAGCAATATCTGTGAAAAGAGACATCACATTCCAGTGAATACGCAGACACACAAGGAGGAGCCGGGACAAGGGGTGGGGAGGAGGGACGGCTGCCCTGGGCACTGTGGTATCATCATGTGAGGGGAGGGGGGGTTGCCACAAGGAGATTGGGGGGGAGGGCATTTGTGTTGGAAGGAGGGATTTGGGGGGGGGTCGACAGGGGGTAAGTATTGTTTTAGGAGGGAAAATTTGGGGGGGGGGGAGTGCTAGTGGTGATTTACGGGGATTTGTGCTGGAAGGGGGGATAGGGGGAAGAAGATTTGTGCTAGGAGGGGAGATTTAGGGGGAATTTGTGCTGGAAGGGGGGAAATTTGAAGTGGGGAGAGAAGATGTACACTAGGAGGGGAAATTTAAAAAATTTGTGCAGAAAGGGGTGATTTTAGCTTGGGGGGTGGATTTCTACTTGGAGGAGGGGGAATTTATACTTAGGGGATAAGCATGTAGATTAGTGCTCACTGTTTTTGTGGGGAGATTTGCTGACACATAATGCTCATACATCTTGGGGGGGCACAGTTTGGCATGTTCACCCTGGGCTCTAGATGACCTTGTCCCGGCACTGTATACATGTATATTCTCGTTCCAAGCCCAGGTTGGCAGTCTGGCCCTGGTGGAATCCATTTAAAGATCATGTAACCGTTGCTTACATTTATTTGCTAATTCCCTCCAGTGTTCTCTAGAATTGTTACATTGTATCTCTTGTTACAAAGACAGACACCATATTGTCAAAAGTATTGTGACACCTGCCTTTACACACACATGAACTTTAATGTCATCCCAGTCTCAGTCCGTAGGGTTCAATATTGAGTTGGCTCCATCCTTTGCAGCTATAACAGCTTCAACTCTTCTGGGAAGGCCGTCCACAAGGTTTAGGAGTGTGTCTATGGACCTTGCTTTGTGCACTGGTCCAAATCATTTGGTGGGGGGGGGGATTATGGTGTGGGGGTTGCTTTTCAGGAGTTGGACTTGGCCCCTTAGTTCCAGTGAAGGGAACTCTTAAGGCGTCAGCATACCAAGACATTTTGGACAATTTCATGCTCCCAACTTTGTGGGAACTTTTGGGGATGGTTCCTTCCTGTTCCAACATGACTGCACCAGTGCACAAAGCAAGACATGGATGAGCGAGTTTGGGGTGGAGGAACTTGACTGGCCTTCACAGAGTCCTGACCTCAACCCGACAGAACACCTTTGAATGAATTAGAGCGGAGACTGCGAGCCAGGCCTTGTCGTCCAACATCAGTGCCTGACCTCACAAATGCTCTTCTGGAATAATGGTCAAACATTCCCATAGACACCCTCCTAAACCTTGTGGACGGCCTTCCCAGAAGAGGTGAAGCTGTTATAGCTGCAAAGGGCGGAGCCAACTCAATATTGAATCCTACAGACTAAGACTGGGAGGCCATTAAAGTTCATGTGCGTGTAAAGGCAGGCGTCCCAATACTTTTTGACATTTTAGTGACAGAGAAAATTGAGTACTGTCCGTGATACTTTTTTTATTTGCACTAACATATAATTTTTCAGGACAAGCTTTCGGGGTATGTCCCCTTCTTCAAGGTCCAAGCAGTACTGATTCACAAAAGTTTTAGCAGAATGTTAAAATGTAAAAAAACTAAATACAACCTCTAAGGCAAAGGAAAAAGAAAAACAAACACATATAAATCAATGTGTATGGGCAATGGTAATAAAGCTAGCAGCAAGTGAGATAAGACAGAGGGATAGCTATAGAATGGAGGGGGGGGGGGGGGGGGGGAGTGATAGTCACAGAGGGGTCGTAAAACTGTAGTATAATGGGTAAGGAAACCAATATCTAAATTTAGGCCATTATTTTTTGTGTCAAAAAGAAGTTTCATTCTTATCATATCAGAAGTATATTCAGTATCAGAAGTATATTCAGTATCAGAAGTATATTCAGTGTCATAGATATTGGTTTCCTTACCCATTATACTACAGGAGAAAAGGTATTTTGCTTTCATCTAGTAAAGATAAAGCACCACATCCCTTGATAGATAATTAGAAATTTGAAGATGTATTTGGATTTTTTAAGGTGCAGAATTAAAACAAAATCATTTATAAAAATTAGAAATTTATTGGAACATTAAAAACAAACATACAAAAGGTAAGTATTGATATTACAGTACTAAGACAAGTGCTAACTGATTTCATCTCTACATGTTTCGCCTTGGTAATTGGCTTCTTCAGGAGAATTTAGTGATATCAGGCACAGTGAGCACTAGAAGTATAAAGAATTTTTAGAAAAATAGGACAATAAACAGTCACAAAACATCAAAGATATATAACACAGGTTTACAAATTAAAGACATTCATGAATTGGCAAAATGCATAACGCCAAAGCCATAATTGGTCATAATGATTATCTGTATATTCAAAAACGATTTGTATGTAAATTGAGGCTCCAGAGTCATAGGGATATGAAAGATCGAATAATTAGGTATAGCCATAGAGGGGGATGTATCTAGAGTACAGCCACTGGTAATGGTCCTGTAGTTTTTGGCTTCGGCGTTATGCATTTTGCCAATTCATGAATGTCTTTAATTTGTAAACCTGTGTTATATATCTTTGATGTTTTGTGACTGTTTATTGTCCTATTTTTCTAAAAATTCTTTCTACTTCTAGTGCTCACTGTGCCTGATATCAATAAATTCTCCTGAAGAAGCCAATTACCAAGGCGAAACATGTAGAGATGAAATCAATTATCACTTGTATTAGTACTGTAGTATCAATACTTACCTTTTGTATGTTTGTTTTTAATGTTCTAATAAATTTCTACTTTTTATAAATGATTTTGTTATAATTCTGCACCTTAAAAATCCCAAATACATCTTCAAATTTCCTATTATACTACAGTTTTACGACCCCTCTGTGACTATCATCACCCCACCTCCTCCATTCTATAGCTATCCCTCTGTCTTATCTCACTTGCTGCTAGCTTTATTACCATTGCCATACAGATTGATTTGTATGTGTTGTTTGTTTTTCTTTTTTTTTCTTTTTCCTTTGCCTCAGAGATTGTGTTTTTTTGTTTTTGTTTTTTCTTTTTAACATTTTAACATTCTGCTAAAACTTTTGTGAATCAGTACTGCTTGGACCTTGAAGAAGGGGACATACCCCGAAAGCTCGTCCTGAAAAATGATATGTTAGTGCAAATAAAAAAAAAAAAGTATCACGGATATTACTCAATTTTCTCTGTCACAATTGCACGAATACTGCTACAATCACCTCAAGTATGACAATATAGTGTGTGCATTTTCTATGCTCCTCAGCTCCATCTAGTGGTCATAATGCGGTAGTTTACTGTTTGTAATAAAACATAATTTGTTAGTAAGAGAAAACAGCCTTAAGGACATTTGTTTTTGCCCAATTGACACAAAACTAAGGTACATACAGACTGGGTGGACGAATGGCCATGATTTTTTTTTTTTTTAAATAAATACACCCATTGATGTGTATGTTTGGACAAAATGTAACAATATGCAGTACATTTCTGCAATACATGTACATTACCCCAATGTGCTTTTAGTGTTTTTTTGAAGAGAAAACATGGGGGAAAGTGCATGTACTGGGGAGATGTACTGACTATGGTTTTTTTTACAACTATGATCCCAGTATTATTTTTTACTGCCAGCAATTTTCTTTTGTAAAAAAGTAATCAGAGCGGCTAAGCAGCCACTGGATTACTTTTTCAGGTGGGAGAAAGGGGAACCCACCACCCTCCCGCTGCCGCTGCTGCCACTGCCTTTATAGGGCTCTCCTGAGCGATTGGACACAAAGTGACAGGAACTGATGTTGGTCCCTCCCCCACCGTGTGACGTCAGAAACCGGAAGCGACAAAGATTTAGTCACTTCCAGTTTTGTTTACCGGCCAGTGAAGATCATGTACACAATTATTGTATTTATTTTACCCACATAGTGCCGTACATAGTGCACACTATTTCTGAGAACCACAACAATTGGCCACACAGGGAAAGGCCAGTTTGGGTCGGGCGCCGTGACTAGACTGACTATTAGTGTATTATAGAATTGGAGACCAAACCACAGGAAAGTTCTTCTCCAAACGTTGACTCCCCTCACACCAAATTAGTCTAATCAATGTGAAATGAAGGAAAAAGATAAATATTTCTGCAGCCCATACCGACCAATCACATATCATCCTCTGCTCTCTAACCAGCATTGAATAAATATAACATGGAATTTGATTGGTTGTTATGGAGTTGTTGATAAATCATTGTCGGGTGTCTGACCTATATCACATGTGAAGGTGATGACGGCAGATTGGATCTCCGGAATATTCTCTATGTAGAAGTCTGTGTCCATGGTTCTGTCACTGATATTCTCCAGCAGGAGGTTTAATATCTCCGGAGTGCAGCTGTCCTGGATGTTCTCAATCAGAACCGGAGAGGACAAGCGGTTGGGTGACACCTTTTCTTTCTCTGGAGTTGGTTTCCCTGTGAGTAAAAAGTGGAGAGAATGATAAAACTGCATTAAACATGGATATATTATTGTTCTAATCCAAATATCTCCAACCATCCATACTTATCTTTCCCATTATGTACATATAGAGCCCAGTAATGAGTCTTAGTAATGTCCTCCTTCCTTCTCCAGAACATACTCAGATTTGTCTGTTTACCATGAGAACAGTTGGCAGTTGATTTTAACGTTCTGTAGGTACTTTTTCTACCTGTCATTTTTGCCCCCAACCAAAGGTGTGCAGACAGGGTGGGCCGGATGTGCCTGGGCACACCCTAATCTTGATTCTCTCTGCTGCTCATGCCTTAGTCTGTTTAGACTTCCTAATATCTCACCAAACCCCCCAATGGGGCTCGTTAAAAAAATGTAAAAAAATAAATTAAAAAAAGTATTGTAAAAATAGTAAAAAATAAAATTGTAAAAAATTATTTAAAAAATAATACAAATAAAAAAAAACTACTGTCACCATCCACTATTACTGACACCAATCTTGCCCTACTGACTGACCCCAAGCACTGCTCTACTGACACCATCCTCTGCTCTACTGACACCGTCTACTGTCCTACTGACACCGTCTACTGTCCTACTGACACCGTCTACTGTCCTACTGACACCGTCTACTGTTCTACTGACACATCTACTGCTCTACTGACACTGTCCACTGCTCTACTGACACCGTCCTCTGCTCTACTGACACTGTCCACTGCCTACTGACACCGTCCACTGCTCTACTGACACCGTCCACTGTCCTACTGACACCGTCCACTGCTCTACTGACACCGTCCACTGTCCTACTGACACCGTCCACTGCTCTACTGACACCGTCCACTGCTCTACTGACAATGTCCACTGCCCTACTGACACCGTCCACTGTCCTACTGACACCATCCACTGCCCTACTGACACCGTCCACTGCTCTACTGACACCGTCCTCTGCCCTACTGACACCGTCCACTGCTCTACTGACACTGTCCACTGCTCTACTGACACCGTCCACTGCCCTACTGACACCGTCCACTGCCCTACTGACACCGTCCACTGCTCTACTGACACTGTCCACTGTCCTACTGACACCGTCCACTGCCCTACTGACACCGTCCACTGCTCTACTGACACTGTCCACTGTCCTACTGACACCGTCCACTGCTCTACTGACAATGTCCACTGCCCTACTGACACCGTCCACTGTCCTACTGACACCATCTACTGCCCTACTGACACCATCCACTGCCCTACTGACACCGTCCACTGCTCTACTGACACCGTCCTCTGCCCTACTGACACCGTCCACTGCTCTACTGACACTGTCCACTGTCCTACTGACACCGTCCACTGCTCTACTGACACCGTCCACTGCTCTACTGACACTGTCCTCTGCCCTACTGACACTGTCCACTGTCCTACTGACACCGTCCACTGCTCTACTGACACCGTCCACTGCTCTACTGACACTGTCCTCTGCCCTACTGACACCGTCCACTGCTCTACTGACACCATCCACTGCTCTACCGACACCGTCCACTGCTCTACCGACACCGTCCACTGCTCTACCGACACCGTCCACTGCTCTACTGACACCGTCCACTGCCCTACTGACACCATCCACTGCTCTACCGACACCGTCCACTGCTCTACTGACACCATCCACTGCTCTACTGACAACATCCACTGCCCTACTGACACCGTCCACTGCTCTACTAACAACGTCCACTGCTGTACTGACACCGTCCTCTGCTCTACTGACACCGCCCACTGCTGTACTGACACCGTCCACTGCTCTACTGACACCGTCCACTGCTCTACTGACACCGTCCACTGCTCTACTGACACCCTCCTCTGCTCTACTGACACCGTCCACTGCTCTACTGACACCGTCCACTGCTCTACTGACACCGTCCTCTGCTCTACTGACACCGTCCACTGCTCTACTGACACCATCCACTGCCCTACTGACACCGTCCACTGCTCTACTAACAACGTCCACTGCTGTACTGACACCGTCCACTGCTGTACTGACACCGTCCTCTGCTCTACTGACACCGCCCACTGCTGTACTGACACCGTCCACTGCTCTACTGACACCGTCCACTGCTCTACTGACACCGTCCACTGCTCTACTGACACCATCCACTGCTCTACTGACACCATCCACTGCTCTACTGACACCGTCCTCTGCTCTACTGACACCGTCCACTGCTCTACTGACACCGTCCTCTTCCCTACTGACACTGTCCACTGTCCTACTGACACCGCCCACTGCTGTACTGACACCGTCCACTGCTCTACTGACACCGTCCACTGCTCTACTGACACCATCCACTGCTCTACTGACAACATCCACTGCCCTACTGACACCGTCCACTGCTCTACTGACACCGTTCTCTGCCCTACTGACACCGTCCACTGCTCTACTGACACTGTCCACTGTCCTACTGACACCGTCCACTGCTCTACTGACACTGTCCTCTGCCCTACTGACACTGTCCACTGTCCTACTGACACCGTCCACTGCTCTACTGACACCGTCCACTGCTCTACTGACACTGTCCTCTGCCCTACTGACACCGTCCACTGCTCTACTGACACCGTCCACTGCCCTACTGACACTGTCCTCTGCCCTACTGACACTGTCCTCTGCTCTACTAACACCATCCACTGCCCTACTGACACCGTCCACTGCTCTACTGACACCGTCCTCTGCCCTACTGACACCGTCCACTGCTCTACTGACACTGTCCTCTGCCCTACTGACACTGTCCACTGTCCTACTGACGCCATCCACTGCTCTACTGACACCGTCCACTGCTCTACTGACACCGTCCTCTGCTCTACTGACACTGTCTTCTGCCCTACTGACACTGTCCACTGTCCTACTGACACCATCCACTGCTCTACTGACACCGTCCACTGTCCTACTGACACCGTCCACTGCTCTACTGACACCGTCCACTGCTCTACTGACACCATCCACTGCTCTACTGACACCATCCACTGCTCTACTGACACCGTCCTCTGCTCTACTGACACCGTCCACTGCTCTACCGACACCGTCCACTGCTCTACTGACACCATCCACTGCTCTACTGACACCGTCCACTGCCCTACTGACACCGTCCTCTGCTCTACTGACACCGTCCACTGCTCTACTGACACCATCCACTGCTCTACTGAGACCGTCCACTGCTCTACTGACACCATCCACTGTCCTACTGACACAGCATACTGCTCTACTGACACCGTCCTCTGCTCTACTGACAAAGACCTACTGATCAGCGCACATCAGTGAAGGAGAAAAATTACTAATTTACAAAATTTACTGACAGAAACTAAGAAAAACTTTTTTTTTTTCAAAATTTTCTGTCTTTTTTTTTGAAAAAATAAAAAACCCAGCGGTGATAAAATAACACAAAAAGAAAGCTCTATTTGTGGGAAGAAAATGATAAAAATGTAGTTTGGGTACAGTGTTACATGACCGCGCAATTGTCATTCAAAGTCTGACAGCGCTGAAAGCTGAAAATTGGCCTGGGCAGGAGGGGGGGGGGGGGGGGGGGAGTGGAGTGCCCGGTAAGCAAGAGGTTAAATCCATTTCTCCTTTAACGCTAAGACCTTTATAGAGAGGGGACTTGACAATGTTGACGTTTGTGTGTAGAACTATAAGCAAAACTTTTTTTTTTCATTTTGGATAGAGAAAGGGAGGGTCAGATTTTTTGTTGACATCTGTGCCCCATTGGGGAGATTTCCCCTCACTTCCTGCCCCATAGCCAAACAGGAAGTGAGAGGAAATTCCTGCAAATGAAGGAAACCCCTTGGGGCCCCCCAGGTCACCAGAACTAGTGTCCCCATTGGAAGATTTCCCTTCTATTACTTTTCTGGGGACAACCCAAAATTTGGGATTTTCTTTTACTTTCACTTTCAATGATAAATGGTCAACAGGACAAATAAAGAGGGGTGAATCTCCCTAATGGGGACACAGACAGCAATAAACGCCTGACAGGCATTCTAATTACTCTCCACTCCATCAAAAACTGAAAAAAAAAAATGTTTTGACTATTAAGGTTTCCCCGAAATGTCTTTCACTTTAGGCGGAACAATAGAGGACACTGTCAATCACTTGAGTATACAGGAATCATGACTCATGTTCAGCTGAACAGACCGGTTTTAGGATAATAGAAAGAAAGATCCTCTGTGTTTTCCCCACATAACATGGGTCAATGTTTGCAGTGTACAAGGCCTGGTATACATAGAAAAGTCATTTTCTTTCTCGTACATCAGGGGACACAGAGCAGCCATCTACATTACTTCCTGGGTTATACGCCACCTACAGGTGAATGGACAGTGGTAGAATAACAAAAACAGGAAGTCCCCCTCTATATAACCCCTCCCATACAGGAAGTACTCCCGTTTTTTTTGCCAGTGTCTGAAAAGGTGGATGGTCACTTTTAAGCTCCCTGTGAGCTTCCATGCTGTAATCCCTGCCAGGTTCTTGAGAATCAAGGGGCGGCTCTTCCAGATCGGATCCATTTTAAAAAAGCTACTATGCTAAGATAAATGGTACCGGAGCCTCGTAAAGAAGATTAAAGGATCAAAGACGAGGTTTTTGCCTGTAATGCAATCTTCGGGTGCTGGACCCTGCGTAGTGGAAATCCCGGGCACTTCAGAACTAAGGATTTCCTGTAGGGTGCTGTACAGCTACAAGGGAGTGGACCCTCATATTAAAAGGGTACCCAGTTCTTGAAGGTCTGTGGTGACAGAACCCGCTGCGATGGGATTTGCAAGGCCGCTACTTGGTCTTCGGCGCATACATTCACAAGCATAGGAGTGCGCAGCCTATTGCATTAGGGTGTGCACCCCAAAGCTCAAACACACATGAGCGCCACCTGCTGTCACGGGGAGGAGGCTCTGATGGTGGGAGACAGTTGATTGGGAGCATATTACCTTACATCCTAAGTATAGGTGTAATGTGTTCCTAGTTGAACCTAGCCTTTAATATAATGGGGGCAATTACACTGGCCACCGGCACCCCAACCACCCACCTGGTGCCACCCCTGGATAATGCTAATGCACATGGGGTGATTAGGGTGTGCCCAGGCACACCCGGCACACCATGTGCGCACGCCTATGTTCACAAGATTTTATCAGGTGGATGTTAGGGCTGCAGAGGACTCGGCCTTTGGCCGTAGTGTCTTACAGGCTGCTGGATAAGTCTGATGGTGGTATTCATACATCGTGTCTCCCTCCCCTCAAGGCTATTGCTCTGGGATGTCCCAGGAAATAATGTATATGGCTGCTATGTGTCCCATGGTGTACGCAAAAGAAAATTTCTTCATACTTACCTGCAAAATCCATTTCTTTGAGTACATCACGGGGAACACAGAGGTCCCTCCCCTCTCTTTTTGGGAGTTCATTGCTTGCTACAAAACTGGAGTACTTCCTGTATGGGAGGGGTTATATAGAGAGGGACTTCCTGTTTTGGTTATTCTACCAGAGTCCATTCACCTAATAGTGGCGTATAACCCAGGTAGTAATGTATATGGCTGCTCTGTGTCTCGCAATGTACTCAGAGAAATGGATTTCACAGGTAAGTATGAAGAAAAAATCCAATTTTATTGGAGAATGTGTTCTCCTTGGATAGTTTCAGTTTAAGAAGCTGTTTACGGATAAATTTGACTCATTGTCATGGCTCGAGAAATCACCTTGTTGACCCTAAGTACTAAAGGGGTTTGGATGGGACTTTAAATGGGGTACCTGAGACCAGCCCTCAGCCTTCAGTGCCGCATGGTAGAACTTAGAGCCTATTTATATATATGTAAGTACTGTAGGGATAGATTTTTTCCATTCATATCCCCCTGTGTTGTTCCTTCTCATTAGGACCCAATAACGAACTACATTGGTCTCTTTATATATATTTTGCAGACACGCTTCATCAATTTGCTCCTGAGGAAGTGGAATAAGTCCACGAAACGCGTTGAGAAATTCTAGATGCATATATGCTTTCAAGACACGGTGTATACATTTTGATTGATATTTTACTTCAGATTTTACTGTGCATTTTTTGTTTTTTTGTGTTTTTTTTATGACCATCCTATAGTATGAAGCTAGATTGGCTCTTAGTCTCCTATATTGTATATAAATTGATTATTATGTATAATTTTTATGTACATGAAATAGCTTTTGTATGCCTGTATGTACCACAAGATATGTGTACATGCTGAATAAATATGCAATGATGTTTATGATGGTTGTTGGTCGCCTTCATGTGCCTCATTCAAAGTCCCAAACCCTCCTTTTTATTGTTGACCATAAGTCTTAAACAAACTTCCCTGCCACAGCCAGGTTTTTCAGTATGACAGTGACCTTTGATCTCCTCCATCACCTCGCTCTGGCCACAGAGAGGGTATTGGAGGAAGGGAGGCCTAGTGGCTGCCCACGGTTCCTTGAGTACAGGGAAGGAATGGTTGGGGGTTCATGAGACATACTGGGCTGCCTTTCTACTGCGATTATCACCTGGGTTTTGCAACAAATGTTTATTATCAATGGAGTATTGTGACATTTGCATATTTATTTCCCACACATTCTCATTGTTGCCAATGTGTCAAAATTGCATATTGCCCTTTTTCTCAGTGTTTGTTTGGGGGACCATACCAGTGGTGGGCCGTCCATTAGGGACGCCTGGGCGCCGCCCCCCTTTCTCCACGCCACCCCCCTATATGCGATGGAAAGATACATGCATAGCACCCCCTATTCATGCGTCCGGCCCCTTTTAGGACGACGGGCGCATTAATTGCAGCGGCCAGGTTTTTTTTGAAGCACCTGATAAGAGCCAGAGACTCTAATAGGCTTCAAAATAGGGTGGGCTCGGGTCGCAGAGAATGCGCTCCGATCCCACCCAGGTGTGTTACAACAGTGAATGGCCACCACCCGCAGCCACCGCAACCTAGATGGGGTAAGTGCGGGGGGGCGGTGAGCGACCAACCGAGGGGGGGAGGGGAGGGTGGCGAAGGTGCAGGGGACCTGGCGAGCGAGGTGGCTGTGGGTGCATTGTTTGACCCCCCCCCCCAAAAAAAATATACCACCAGCCACCACTGGTTACTATAGATCAGTCTTCCTCAGCCTTTTTACTATGGGAGAACCCTTGATGTATTTATTATTCAGGTCTCGGGGAACCCCTGCTAACATTGATTATAGCTACAGCTTATGGTACGTTAGCCTCCCTACATTGGTGTTCCCTGAGAGAAGGGCTTCCTTGTACTGGTAGTCAGTGGAAAGCATGAGTGGTTTGAGTGTCAGAGCTAAATGGGCACCATCGGGTGGGAGATCAATCCATCACTACTCATAGCTCAAGCAACCCCTGGCTAGCTCTGGAGGAACCCTGGTAAAGAAAAGCTGCTATAGATACTTTCCTAAATTGTGAAATGTGGGGACAATGAGAAAATTGTATACCTATGCCTCACATCAATCCGCGCCTCAGAATCACTCAGCTATTAGATGCAGTAGAACCAAGCAGCTGCCTTAAAAATGAAAACGTATAATGAACAATAAGTCTGGAAATCAAAACAAACGTGTCCAATCTTTGACTTGTTAAACCTATTGAGGCAGCGCTACGTGTCCGATATTATAAAACACTGTATATAGAACCAATGATAAAAAAGACAGGAAAGTTCATAATCAAAGCTGCAGACTGTGGATGTAAGGGTGAACGTAGAAATTCTTTCACCAGTAGCAGTCACCGCGTGAGGGGGTCACCCCCCGTGAGATTGCACTCACCACAATGTCTATAATCACAAGCCTTTGAGAAATGATCTTTAAATCTTTGCCGTCTCCTTGCTTCAGCCACCAGGTGGTGCAAGACCCTCACGGTATGTACAGCATGGGGAGAAAATGAAATGCCAGATAGTGTAATATTGCTTAAGACAGTTTATTAAACAATTCCTAAAAACAAATTCCCCATATAAAATATGCGTACCAGATGAATAAAAACATTGAGCATTGAAAGGTGCACTGTGCCTGTATTAATGTTCCCCGGGAGGAATTCCTAGATGCGAACCGTCCACACCTATACCGTTCGCTTCCTGGTTCCCTTCCGTGGAGCGCAAAACGTCACTTCCGGTTGATTACGACCCTGACGCGTTTCGTCACTTCCGGACGTCATCTGAGGGCGTAATCAACCACTCATGAGGCCGGCTTTTTATATTGATGACAGATTTACCCAGCGAATCAGGGAGACAGAGAAACTAACCACTCCCATTGCTCTAATCCAGCTCTGAGGGCGAGAAGAAACTGTTCCGAGGATACGCAATTCCATCTACAATCTAGGATCCTCGTAGAAAGGTTTGAGGCTAAAGGATACAAAACAGAAATACTACAAAAAGTGGTAGAGGAAGTGGCAACTTTACCCAGATCAGAATGCCTACAAGAATTAACTCAGGAGAAACTATTAAAGAAAGAAAGTGCACGAAAAAATGAATGGGGATTTATCTCACAATTTCATTCCCAATATAAAGAAGTTGAAAACATTTTTAAAGCACATTGGCATATCCTTCTAATGGATAAAAAGTTGACAAATGTACTTCCACCTGTACCGCAGTTCATCTACAGAAAATCAGTCAACTTTGGAGATAGAATCGTTAAAAAAGTTTTAGATCCCCCCGCAAAACCACAGACGTTCTGGGACCGTAATGGTTTCTTTGCGTGCAGAAAGTGTAAAGCATGCAGGGAAGTCACCAGACCTATGAGGGGCATCAGTAGCTTTACTTCTCCAGTAAATGCACGTTCCTTCGAGATAAAACAATTTATCACGTGTAACAGTTCTTATGTAGTATATGCGCTAAGGTGAGACGGCAAAGATTTAAAGATCATTTCTCAAAGGCTTGTGATTATAGACATTGTGGTGAGTGCAATCTCACGGGGGGTGACCCCCTCACGCGGTGACTGCTACTGGTGAAAGAATTTCTACGTTCACCCTTACATCCACAGTCTGCAGCTTTGATTATGAACTTTCCTGTCTTTTTTATCATTGGTTCTATATACAGTGTTTTATAATATCGGACACGTAGCGCTGCCTCAATAGGTTTAACAAGTCAAAGATTGGACACGTTTGTTTTGATTTCCAGACTTATTGTTCATTATAGATACTTTCCTGACTAGTATTTTATGTTGCAGTTCACTCCTCTGTAAATTCAATATTGTTCAGTTACCTTGGAGTTTCTGGCTCTTCTCGGTTTTACATTCCTGCAAAAAAAAAAAAAAATCACATTTCTGTAGATGTCTCATTTTATTTCCAAAACCTGGAGCTTTCTCGGGGGTCCAATAAATCTTATTTGAAGTTAAGATTGTACTCCTGGGGGTTGGGATCTACAGCCCATCCACTGAAGACCTTATGTATAAAGTACCAAGGCAGATTAGCTAACTAAAGGTATAAGGTTGTAAAGGCAGAAACACAGGCTGTCCTTTGAGCAGACACTTCTAAGGTGGGTTTCCAGAAGCTCGTACACAAGACGTCTCATTTCTATGGCCATTTGGCTCTGTACATGGTACGGTGCATGGCCATTCTTAGTTGGTGGAGCGATTTGTCTGGTTAATTCCAATAACAAACGAGACTCCTCCATGCTAACTAGTTACGCGACCCCCGGCAGTCTGCATCCAACTTCTTAGAAGGCCAAGTGCCATTCAGCCACACGAGATGGAGCAATAACAGGTCTGTGATGCCCTTAGATGTTCGGGGCTGCACATGCGCTACACCGTATGAACCAGCGTGTGTCTACCCTGCGCCAACAGGTGCCGGTAACCCGCTGAACCCCGTTCGTGATACAGAACAAGGATTTCAATTATTTCCCATGAACGAGGAATTCCCAGTAAATACGGGTCATAAGCTTGTGTTGATTAAGTCCCTCCCCCTTGTACACACACCGCCCCTTGCTACTACTGATTGGATGGGCCTACCCCAGATCCCACCCTCTCCCCATGTGAATGAGTATGGGGTACATAGGTGTAATACCGATAGATACCCTGCACTCCAATAACCACTGGGGTTGCGGGGGAGAGGCCCTTGTCCTTATAAACATGGGGACGAGGACTTTCACAGGAGGAGTACCATCCTCAAGGAAGTGACCCCCCCCGCTCCATGTTGAGGGCATGTGACCTGCTATGGTTCAGAAGGGAGGGGCGTGCTCACTCGTCCCCTCCCCTTTCCTGGCCTGCCAGGCTGCATGCTCAGATAATAGCCTGGTATGGATTTAGGGTGGGGGTTGGGGGCATGCATTTTTCTTTGTTTTTTTTGGTATGGGGTCCCCCTCAAAATCCATATCTGGGCCTCACGTTTTTTTTTTTTAATTATTTTTCTCTGCACTTTTGTTTACATTGCTGACAGCAGGGATGACTAATGTTCGGACACCGGTGGGTGTTGGCTCCTTAACAACCAATGACTCCTTCCTGCTGGCTGACAGTACAGTTGCAGTAGTAAATATGCATTTAAAAAACGCACCAAGCTGCCCTGCAAAAAAAATTGCATTGAAAATCAGATCAAAATTGCACTGCACCGGTGTGAGCCGAGCCTAAGGATGACATTGCGGGATGTGTGGCCTTTCCTATAGTTACACGGATGCTGTGCCCCGGGGGAACACTACCCTATATACCCTCACATCGGGAAGTGACCTAAACTCCGACCATCGCACTACTTTGTGCAATTCACCCCAAAAGGTACCAGCCATTAATTTACACACAAATACAGCGCCCACATTACCACTGACAACACGCAGCCAGAATACACGCACACAGGGCACACATGTAGTCAGAACAGGCTCAGGACACCCCATGTGTGAATGGAGCGATAAGTGTTAGAGAAGTGATGGGGACGCATCGTTACATTTCTCCATTTATGTTGCCTTGAGCTGGTGTACAATGTGCTCAGCATCCTCCAGGAGAGGAGCGCCCCCCTCTGACAGATATACAGAACGAGCCCCTTCCATACATGGGGCCATAATAAAAGTCTTCAATGTGGTGACATTTATCCCCCCCCCCTTCTCTGTACCCCAACACTTACCCCAAACTCGTCCTGTGGGGGAGGGGAAGTCTCTGCACTCTGTATGTCTTCCGGTAATCGGACTTCCAGCTGTAATGTCGTCCCATCCGGTAATTTCAGTTCATGAGTCTTCCTCTGCAGAACCCGATCTCGTGCTGTGATAGAGAAGATTACAGATATTGTATATTCTGCCATCCAGATAATTCTGTCCTTCCTATATACAGTATTTACAGTATCTCACAAAAGTAAGTACACCCCTAATGTCCAAATTGGGCCCAATTAGCCATTTTCCCTCCCCGATGTCATGTGACTCGTTAGTGTTACAAGGTCTCAGGTGTGAATGGGGAGCAGGTGTGCTAAATTTGGCGTTATCGCTCTCACTCTCTCATACTGGTCACTGGAAGTACAACATGGCACCTCATGGCAAAGAACTATCTGAGGATCTGAAGAAAAGAATTGTTGCTCTACATAAAGATGGCCTAGGCTATAAGAAGATTGCAAAGACCCTGAAACTGAGCTGTAGCACCGTGGCCAAGACCATACAGCGGTATAACAGGACAGGTTCCACTCAGAACAGGCCTCGCCATGGTCCACCAAAGAAGTTGAGGTCACGTGCTCAGCGTCATATCCAGAGGTTGTCTTTGGGAAATAGATGTATGAGTGCTGCCAGCATTGCTGCAGAGGTTGTAGGGGTGGGGGGTCAGCCTGTCAGTGCTCAGACCATACGCCGCACACTGCATCAAATTGGTCTGCATGGCTGTCATCCCAGAAGGAAGCCTCTTCTAAAGATGATGCACAAGAAATCCGCAAACAGTGTGCTGAAGACAAGCAGACTAAGGACACGGATTACTGGAACCATGTCCTGTGGTCTGATGAGACCAAGATAAACGTATTTGGTTCAGATGGTGACAAGCGTGTGTGGGGGCAACCAGGTGAGGAGGACAAAGACAAGTGTGTCTTGTCTACAGTCAAGCATGGTGGTGGGAGTATTCCAAATCATTTATGGGCCATTGTTTGGGATTTGGGCAGTATCACAGGTTCCAAATGGGGGGTCCTTTCTTATATCAATTCATGGGATGCTTGAATTATTTCTGTCATAGTTGATACATACCAAATCTGTATACTGAAGCCATCTGGGCGTTCGCTACTTACTAGACGGATTCTCACTTACCCTTCTTCAGGCTTTCCTATCATGCCTATTTTCATATCTTTTTGCCCTCTTTTATGCCGCGTACACACGGTCGGACTTTTCGTCTACAAAAGTCAGACAGCCTGTCCGACATACTTCCGGCAGACTTTCGGCAGACTTGCGGCGGACTTGTGGCAGACTTTCTAACGAACGGACTTGCCTACACACGACCACACAAAAGTCCGTGATGACGTACACCAGACTAAAATAAGGAAGTTCATAGCCAGTAGCCAATAGGTGCCCTAGCGTGGCTTTTTGTCCGTCGGACTAGCACACAGACGAGCGGATTTCGGGGTCCGTCGTAGTTACGACGTAAAGATTTGAAGCATGTTTCAAATCTAAAGTACGTCGGATTTGAGGCTAAAAAAGTACGTTGAAAGTCCGGAGAAGCCCACACACGATCGGATTACCAGCCAGCTTTAGTCCGTCAGCGTCCGTTGGACTTTTGTAGACGAAAAGTCCGACCGTGTGTACGCGGCATTAGGCGTACTGACCAGCTAGGCCAAGGCACACCTCAGGCCTTGGTAGTTAAGGTATCGTGTTTCCAAGTGAAGACTCTGACTACAAATATATATATATATCCCCAATGGGGGAAACATGTCAGCATTTAGAATAACCCTCCAGTCCTCAGTACTTACCTCCCTCCTCCTTGTAGTGTATGAGGATCACCCTCCAGTCCTCAGTACTTACCTCCCTCCTCCTTGTAGTGTATGAGGATCCCTTCCAGTCCTCAGTACTTACCTCCCTCCTCCTTGTAGTGTATGAGGATCTCCCACCAGTCCTCAGTACTTACCTCCCTCCTCCTTGTAGTGTATGAGGATCTCCCTCCAGTCCTCAGTACTTACCTCCCTCCTCCTTGTAGTGTATGAGGATCTCCCTCCAGTCCTCAGTACTTACCTCCCTCCTCCTTGTAGTGTATGAGGATCCCCCTCCAGTCCTCAGTACTTACCTCCCTTCTCCTTGTAGTGTATGAGGATCTCCTCCAGTCCTCAGTACTTACCTCCCTCCTCCTTGTAGTGTATGAGGATCCCCTCCCAGTCCTCAGTACTTACCTCCCTTCTCCTTGTAGTGTATGAGGATCCCCTCCAGTCCTCAGTACTTACCTCCCTTCTCCTTGTAGTGTATGAGGATCCCCTCCAGTCCTCAGTACTTACCTCCCTTCTCCTTGTAGTGTATGAGGATTCCCTCCAGTCCTCAGTACTTACCTCCCTCCTCCTTGTAATGTATGAGGATCCCCTCCAGTCCTCAGTACTTACCTCCCTCCTCCTTGTTGTATATGAGGATCTCCTCCAGTCCTCAGTACTTACCTCCCTCCTCCTTGTAGTGTATGAGGATCTCCCTCCAGTCCTCAGTACTTACCTCCTTCCTCCTTGTAGTGTATGAGGATCCCCTCCAGTCCTCAGTACTTACCTCCCTCCTCCTTGTAGTGTATGAGGATCCCCTCCAGTCCTCAGTACTTACCTCCCTCCTCCTTGTTGTATATGAGGATCTCCTCCAGTCCTCAGTACTTACCTCCCTCCTCCTTGTAGTGTATGAGGATCCCCTCCAGTCCTCAGTACTTACCTCCCTCCTCCTTGTAGTGTATGAGGATCCCCTCCAGTCCTCAGTACTTACCTCCCTCCTCCTTGTAGTGTATGAGGATCTCCCTCCAGCCCTCAGTACTTACCTCCCTCCTCCTTGTAGTGTATGAGGATCCCCTCCAGTCCTCAGTACTTACCTCCCTCCTCCTTGTAGTGTATGAGGATCCCCTCCAGTCCTCAGTACTTACCTCCCTCCTCCTTGTAGTGTATGAGGATCTCCTCCAGTCCTCAGTACTTACCTTCCTCCTCCTTGTAGTGTATGAGGATCTCCCTCCAGTCCTCAGTACTTACCTCCCTCCTCCTTGTAGTGTATGAGGATCCCCTCCAGTCCTCAGTACTTACCTCCCTCCTCCTTGTAGTGTATGAGGATCTCCCTCCAGTCCTCAGTACTTACCTCCCTCCTCCTTGTAGTGTATGAGGATTTCCCTGCAGTCCTCAGTACTTACCTCCCTCCTCCTTGTAGTGTATGAGGATCCCCTCCAGTCCTCAGTACTTACCTCCCTCCTCCTTGTAGTGTATGAGGATCCCCTCCAGTCCTCAGTACTTACCTGTCTCCTTCTAGTAATATATTGTAATGTCCCCACCCCACCCTAGTACCCACCTGTCTCCTCCTTGTAGTATATGAGGACATATCCTCGGGTGCAGTCGGTGTCTCGGATCTCACAATCTCCTCCGTCTGATTTGCTCTTACTCCCGAAATACAGCTGCAGTTTATTTTTCAGCTTTTTCAGTTTTTGTGGCCCCTGGCTCCAGGTTAGGGCCACAGGGTGCAGGTACTTGCTGTCCCCCATGGTGGTGACATCTAGTGGGGGTCGGTTAGCGGAAGGCGCGGTGGTACAGCCAGGCAGGGTGTGAAGGTCGGTGTTTTTCTGGGCGAGGATCGAATATTTATGATGAAAGAAACTCTAAAGATAGTTTCACTTTCTTTTACTGCAGATCACGTGACTTTCCTTCTCTGATGGGGAGTTCCTGGAAACGTGTCAGTCCCACAATCTGCATGGACTTTCTATGAGGGATTGCTGGGACTTGCTACATTGGAGGGTCCCATAGTTTACATTGGGGGGGCTCCTCTCAGGGCTGATTGGACAGGTGGAGGATATAGCTCGATATTAGTACAGAAAATCCTCCTCCATCCTCAGAAAGAGGAAATACAAAGATTGTTTCTTCTAAAGTTTTATGTTTACAAAGTTTCAAGTTACAAATAAAGAAGAAAGAGGAAATAAAAAGCCACATATTATGAGACAGAGAAAGTAACACACAGTATCTCCTTACTCCCAACTGTCCCTGATTTGGAGCAATGTCCCTCTGTCCCTCATTCCTCCTCATTTGTCCCTCATTTTGGTCTGATCTCTATAGTTGTATATAAAATGCACTGTTTATCTTTCAAAAAGTGTTTCCCAGGGCTAAACCTTTCATCTGATTTCTAAATCGTTGCATTTGTCAATTTTAAAAACCAATATAAAGGAATATTGGTGGTAAAAAAAAGCCCTTGTGGATTTAATTAACCCTTTTTTTTTCTTTGGTTATGTTCCCTTTAACCACTTACGGACCGCCCGCCGCAGTTTTATGTCGGCTGTTTGAAGGAGGATATTATTGTTATGGCAGCAGCTAGCCCCGGTATCCCCTTCTTCAGTGGACGGTCGGCTACAAGATAAAAGTGGTCTCTGCGGCAGATTCGCCGCAAGATCACTTTTATCGGTGGCGGGAGAGGGACCCCCCCCCTCCCGCCGCTATCCGGAGCCGTCAGCAGCGGCGGAGGCAATCGGATCCTTCCTGTGGCCTGACATGGAGACGAGTGAAGGGAAGATGGCCCCCACCTGTCTCCATATCATTGCAGGGCAGAAGTGACTTCAAAACGTCACTTCCGCCCATAGCTCTTAAAGGGCCTTTTTTTTTTTTTTTAAATGACAAGATTTTTTTTTCTTTGCATTTTAGTGTAAATGTGACGTCCTTTTGACCCCCCAGATCTCATATTTAAGAGGACCTGTCATGCTTTTTTTCTATTACAAGAGATGTTTACAATTCTTGTAATAGGAATAAAAGCGACACCATTTTTTTTTAAAACAGTGTAAAAATAAAAGCTAAAATAATTAAGAATAAAAAAAAAAAAAAAAATGTTTTTTTAAACGCGCCCCATCCCAACGAGCTCGCGTGCAGAAGCGAATGCATACGTGAGCAGCGCCCGCATATGAAAACGGTGTTCAAACCACACATTTGAGGTATCGCCGTGATCGGTAGAGCGAGAGCAATAATTCTAGCCCTAGACCTTCCTCTGTAACTCAAAACATGCAACCTGTAGACATTTTTAAACGTCGCCTATGGAGATTTTTAAGGGTAAAAGTTTGTGGCCATTCCACGAGCGGGCGCAATTTTGAAGCGTGACATGTTGGGTATCAATTTACTCGGCGTAACATTCTCTTTCACAATATAAAAAAAATTGGGCTAACTTTACTGTTGTCATATTTTTTAAATTCTATTTTTCTTTAATGTATATTTTCCAAAAAAGTGCGCTTGTAAGACCGCTGCGCAAATACGGTGTGACAGAAAGTATTGCAACGACCGCCATTTTATTCTCTAGGGCAGTGGTTCTCAACCTTCTAGTGCCGTGACCCTTGATAAAATTTCCCAAGTTGTGGGGACCCCTAACAGTAAAATTATTTTCGTAGCGTGGGTTGTCAGCACCCAAGGCAAGACAAGTAATTCGAGCCCCTAACCCACGGACAATTAGCGCTCCCTCAGTCCTTTTAATGGCAACTATAATTCCAGGTATTGTTATTCACTGTGTCTCCGGCTTCACTGAGTCTCTGACATTGTGGTGTCTCGTAGCAGTGACACCTATGTCGAAATTAGGAGATAGGGTCTCCTCCAGCCCCTCCCACTTCACATTCCTCACCAGTCAGCTGACCTCTAGTCTCTGCCCCCCAGCCATGCCATGAACTGAATGGGCGCCTGCGAAGAGGCTGAGTGGGTGGCCACGGGCTCCAGGAACAGCCCAGCTGGGCGGCCACAAAAAGGCTGGAAGAGTGGTGTGGGCTTCAGGAACAGCCCAGGATTCAGTGACCCCTGGCAAATCATCATTCGACCCCCGAGGGGGTCCCGACCCCCAGGTTGAGAACCACTGCTCTACGGTGTTAGAAAAAAAAAAGTATAATGTTTGGGCGTTCTAAGTAATTTTCTAGCAAAAAAAAAAAACAGTTTTTAACTTGTAAACAACAAATCTCAGAAAGAGGCTGGGTCCTTAAGTGGTTAATAAGGGGCGTGGCAGGGGGCGTGTCCTATGCCCACATACGTTTGTTAGTAGGTGTCCCTCATTCCCATCTCAAAACATTGGGAGGTATGAGTATCTCACAAAAGTAAGTACACCCCTCAGTGACATTTGTGTAAATATTTTCTTCTATCTTTTCATGAGACAACACTGAAGAAATGACACTTGTCTACAATGTAAAGTAGTGAGTGTACAGCTTGTATAACAGTGTAAATTTGCTGTCCCCTCAAAATAACTCAACACACAGCTATTAATGTCTAAACCGCTGGCAACAAAAGTCAGTACACCCCTAAGTGAAAATGTCCAGATTGGGCCCAATTAGCCATTCTCCCTCCCCGGTGTCATGTGACTCCTTAGTGTTACAAGGTTACATTTACAGAGTGTACTCACTTTTGGTGAGATACTGTATAAAGATAGATGTGGCTCCTGAGGGCCCATCCACACCGTGTGCATTGCTCTGTGCTGGGAAGTCTTGCCCAATGCAGCCCCAATACATAGACACAGGGCTGGGGCAAGGATTTTTGACACCCTAGGCGAAACCTCATTTTGCCGCCCCCATTGGCTCCACCCCTGACCCCACCCCTTACGCTCTGCCTATGTGACAGGAGGAGGCGCTGTACAGGAAGCATCGGCTCTGCTTCCTCTAACGCTGGCTCCAGTGCTGCGCCTCTAATTACACTACCTGTCAGACGGAGCAGCTGCCTGAGACTGAGTTAGTTACATGCTGCAGCCTGCAGAGCATGCAGACGCGGAGGGAAAACAGCGGCCGGGCGACCCTAGGCAGCAGTGTGCCCTAGGTGGCTGCCTAGTTTGCCTAGTGGTAGCACCGGCCCTGCACAGGCAAGGTAATTCAGCTTTCTCCTATGGTGTCAGCACTTTGTGGTGCATAAAGATGAATGAAATATCATCTTGTGAGATTTCAATAAAGGTAAAAAAGGTAAACAGTACAATGTATTCTAACAACACATCGCAGCGTCCCTCACACATCACACACACCTGTGGGCACATATCATACAGTACATAACACACACTGATTTCTATGGGCCCTAGCTGGATTTGCTCTGTGCACTATTATTATAGACAGTTGTCATTTATTATCAAAAACAAATCATGCGTTCACCTTTTTCCTTCTTTGTTGCATCTCAGCGCTGCTGATCTCCTGCAGCCTCTTTGCAGCCACTTCTTGTCTCCATACTCTCCAGTGATGACGGCATGGCATTCCCCAGGGCAGGTTTCCTGATGGTGGCAACAGGGGACAATGTCTGTGTAATGTGTGCTGAAACAGCCACTTGGAGTCTCCATAGGGAGCCCGTGAGACATGGTGACAATAGAGATGTGCACAATGGAAAATTTGGTTTTGGATTCGTTAATTAAAGTGATTGTTTTTTTTTTCCTATAAAAGTATCAAAAATTTTACACTTACCAGCTCTGTTGCAGTGGATTTGTACAGAGCGACCCCAATCCTCCTCTTCTCGGGTCCCTCTTCGCTGCTCCTGGCCCCTCCCTCCTGTTCAGTGCCCCCCATGGCAAGCAGCTTGCTACGGGGGGCACCCGAGCCGAGTCACAGCTCTCTGTGTCCATACAGAAAAAAAAAACAGACCCGTCCCTGCCCCTTCTCTCTCCTGATTGGCTAGCTGACTTTGATTGACAGCAGTGGCAACCCATGGTGTCTCAGCCAATCAGGGGGGAAAATCTCAGATGGCTAAGACACTTGTGGACATCACTGGATCTGGATGGGGCTCAGGTAAGTATTAGGGAGGGTGAGGGGCACACAGAAGGCTTTTTATCTTAATGCATAGAATGCACCTTCTGCCTTTACAACCCCTTTAAGTTTTTAATTTTGCTTCATCATATTCATTATGTTAGATTGATTCATTTTCGGGATTATTTTCATATATTCAGATTCATTTAATATATATATGTATATATTTTTTTTAAATCAATTCGAAAATTTGAATTTGGGAGGACAGCTCTATTCATTCTATTTATTTCTATTCTATTTATTTCTATTCTATTGATATCTATTCTATTCTATTCGGCAGCCTAAGTAGGAATCATCATCTTATTTCATTTCCATACCTTACTGTATTGATTGCAATATGTTTCCGTTTCGAATCCGGATAATTTGTTTTGTTATAATTTATTTCACATTCGGAGAAATTCGTTACTCTTGCGATTCAGAAATTTGGATAAATCTAAATTTCCAAATAACGAAAATTTTTATCCAAATTTCGATTTGTAATGTAACGAATCGCACATGTCTAGGTGACAACGCAGGAGCAGAATTGGGAGACAGGGACAGAACGTTGTCACCCTGTAACAGGAACAAGGATGTCCATGGCAGGATCACAAGGCAGCAGATTTATAACCACTTGCCGACCAGCCGCCATACTTTTACAGCGGCAGGTCGGCTCTCCAGTGCGAGCCAACGTACCTGTAGGTCGGTCTGTACAGGTGAGATTGCGGGGAGGCACAGGGGCAGAACAGGGATCTGCCTTTGTAAACAAGGTGACCACCCGTTCTGCCAGGGGACATAACAGAAATCTCCCAGTGATCGGGAACAGCGATCTCCGTCATGTCCCTTGCAGCCCACCCCCCCTAGAGTTAGAACACACCCAGGGAACACACTTAACCCCTTGATCGCCCCCTAGTGTTAACCCCTTCCCTGCCAGTGTCATTTATACATTGATCAGTGCATTTTTATAGCTCTGATCAATGTAATGATGTCACTGGTCCTCAAAAAGTGTCATTTGGGGTCAGATTTGTCTGCAACAATGTTGCAGTCCCGTTAAAAGTCCATAAATCTATCCCGTAGTTTGTAGACGCAATAACTTTTGCGCAAACCAATCAATATATGCTTATTGCTAATTTATTTTTTTTTTACCAAAAATATGTAGAAGAATATATATTGGCCTAAATTTATGAAGAAATGTTTTTTTAATTTTATTTTTTTGGATATGTATTATAGCAAAAAGTTAAAAATATATATTTTTTTTCAAAATTGTTGCTCTTTTTTTGTTTATAGCGGGGGAAAAAAACACAGAGGTGATCAAATTCCACCAAAAGAAAGCTCTATTTGTGGGGAAAAAAGGACACCAATTTTGTTTGGGTACAGTGTCGCATGACCGCGCAATTGTCAGTTAAAGCAACGCAGTGCCATATCGCAAAAAATTGGCCTGGTCATTGAGGGGGCAAATCCTTCCCGGGGCTGAAGTGGTTAAAGACTGAAATGACATGAACCTGTTAGAGCTTCTATGAGGGTTTAGTGATAGAATTCTAGCAGGTTGTACAGCTTATTAGGGAGATGAAAGTTGCCCGGAGCTCAGTGACATTCATGACAGGGTATGGCAGAGCGCGCTCTTCCATTTTATGGATTTTTCAGATTCCAGACGTTTTATACGGACACAAACCTTCCCCCGCTCACACCTGCTGAGGAATAAAGGTGTTTTATTGTTCTTATTAAAAACCGTTTTGCTTGGCACCAATGAAGGGCCCATATAAGTGGCAGTTCATTATTGGTGTGGCAGATGACTATAAGCCACCTTAACCAGTGGCCTCACTGGGGGGGGGGCAGAGGGGGCCATAACCCCCCCCAACATTATACTGTGCCCCACCATGTGCCCCCCCAATTAAAACACATCTTTGTTTGTATATTGCTGGGGCCGCCGCCAAGTTGCCACAGGCTCTCCTGAGAGACAGAGCATCCCTGACAGCTCCCCCCCCCTCTGCACACTGACACTCTGCATAATGCGTGGGATTTCGAACACCCCAGAGCCCATCTCTAATGGTTGTAGACAGTTGAGCTCCCTGCAGGTCGATTAGCAGCAGTGGAGCCTTCTCTGACATGCTGATCGGGATGCAATCCAGGTGATGCTCCTAGTCAAATCTAATAATAAATATGATAGTGATTTTATTGATCAAAGCCCACACCCTACAGGCATGGAGCCCACATGGCAGCTTAACATATGGTTGATATATATATATATATATATATATATATATATATATACACACACACTGTAGATATATATGTGATTTTTACTCTTGATTCTAATAAATACTGTGTATATTAGTTCTGCCTGGGAACATCACCTGGATCACAGCCCGATCGGCATGTCAACAGAGAAGGTTATGTAGCATTACTTCTGCTAGGTGACCAGATTGGGGCTCAGCTCTCTACAACCAATAGTGCCAGCCTTTCCCTGCATGTACCCAAAATATCACCAGCACTAGGTCCTAATAGACTGCCGCCGCTGCCAAGGAGACAGACGCCAGACCAGCGCTGTCAATAGCAGGGGCAGGACAGCAAGAGGAGGCCGGGGAACCCCACAGTGGCAGAACACCAGGGCCCGGAGACAAGACAACCTTTGCAACCCTGATAGTTCTCCCACTGCTTTGGACCCTTATATTTTCCTGGCGTGCTGGTGACATATATCTCTTGTTTTCTGCCACCCTGGGGGGCCCCAATACAGTAGGAAGGGAGCTCACTGCAGAACATGTGAAAGGATCGTTGGCACCATGTGCCCCCCCTAAATATGACACCATGTGCCCCCCCTAAATATGACACCATGTGCCCCCCTAAATAAACATGGCACCATGTGCCCCACCTAAATATGACACCATGTGCCCCCCTAAATATGACACCATGTGCCCCCCCTAAATATGACACCATGTGCCCCCCTAAATAAACATGGCACCATGTGCCCCCCCTAAATATGACACCATGTGCCCCCCCTAAATATGACACCATGTGCCCCCCCCTAAATATGACACCATGTGCCCCCCTAAATAAACATGGCACCATGTGCCCCCCCTAAATATGACACCATGTGCCCCCCTAAATATGACACCATGTGCCCCCCCTAAATATGACACCATGTGCCCCCCTAAATATGACACCATGTGCCCCCGTAAATAAACATGGCACCATGTGCCCCCCCTAAATATGACACCATGTGCCCCCCCTAAATATGGCACCATGTGCCCCCCTAAGTATGACACCATGTGCCCCCCTAAATATGACACCATGTGCCCCCCCTAAATATGACACCATGTGCCCCCCCTAAATATGACACCATGTGCCCCCCTAAATAAACATGGCACCATGTGCCCCACCTAAATATGAAAGCTGGAGATGCCACTGACCTTAACCCCTTCAATACCGGGCACCCCCCCCCCTCCTGCCCAGGACAATTTTCAGCTTTCAGCTCTGTCACACTTTGAATGACAATTGCGCGGTCATGCTACACTGTACACATATGTCCTTCTTATCATTTTCATCACACAAATAGAGCTTTCTTTTGGTGGTATTTAGTCACCTCTGGGGGTTTTAATTTTTGCTAGAGAAATAAAAAAGACCAACATTTTTTCTTCCTTTTTGTTATAAAATGTTGTAAATAATTACGTTTTCTATTTTACTGATGGGCACTGATGAGGTGGCACCAATATGCAGCAGTGATAGGCGGCACTGATAGGTGACACTGATGGGCAAAGATAGGCGGCATTGATGGGCTAGGATGGGCACTGATAGGCAGCACTGATGAGGAGGCACTAACAGGCATTACTGATGGGCACTGATTGGCATCTCCGGTGGGCATGGGTTGGCATCCCTGGTGGGCACTTGTGGGCACTGCTGATGGGTCTGAGCTGATAATCAATGCACTGATTATCAGTGCAGACCCCCCCCTGTCAGGAAAAGCCAATAAGCTGCACTTACTGGTTGCAATGTGAACACATGTGATTGGTCACAGCTGATCACATGATAAAGAGCCTACGTCATAGGCTCTTTACCGAGAACGGAGATATGGTGTGTTAGAGCGACACACCGCACTACCGATCATCGTGTTGCGTGCCCCAATCCTGACATCATATGACGCCCAGTCAGGATAACTTGACCACTTTGCGGACATCAAGCCGCTATAGGCCGGGCTTGAAGTGGTTAAAGCTGCCCTTCAGCCTAAAGTAAAAGTATTTTTCCCACTTTCTTCCTCACATTTGGATTTTTTTTTTCTGCTTCAACTTTATAGATTTTATTTTCTGCAATGCGGCACTTCCGTTTTTCTCATCAAGACAAGAATGATGTTCACGCCTCCAGACTCTGCGCATGCATGGATGTGCCACAGGACTTCGGGTCCCAGCAGAGCACAAGCATGAAGACGGAGCTGGTATGGAAGTCCCACACCTCACCGTGTCTGCGCATGCACATAAACTACCGCTCATGCACAGGTGTGCCGCAGGTTTCTGCTGGGACCGAAGGCCGGGTGGAGCCCTTTGGCACATCTGAGAAAAGATATCCCTGTTCTCAAATTCCAATAGCTTGTAGGTGTGTTTGAACTATCAGGTGCTAAAGAGGTGTGACCGCATATTACACTACAAATTCTGGATGGACCCCGTGCACAATGCTACACCCCTCCAGCAAACTATGCAATGAAAAACAGGGATATTTAGTTCACATATATTTCAATACGTGCTCGAAGGGGTTATAAAGGTACATTTAAAAAAAAAAAAAAAAACATGTCTGTACTTACCTACTCTGTGCAATGGAATCGCACGGAGAGGCCGGGAACCCTTCTCTTTTCTGGCCCCCCCACCCCACCGGCGCTCCTGGCCCCTCCTCTCTGGCCAGTGTCCCCATGGGAAGCCTCTTTCCATAGAAGCAGTCATGCGTGCTCGCACCCGAGTCTCTACTGCATCCATTGACTAGGGTGCCCACGTGTCCCGGATTGCCCGGGATTGTCCCTTATTTCAGATTTTTGTCCCGCGTACCGGGCACCTTCATTCCGGGACAATACAGTGTCCCGGAATGAAAAAAAAAACACACCGCCGCCACCAGTCCGACTCTGCCACCCTTCTAATCATTATACACTGTGTAACAATAACCCCGCGTCTAGCAACCAGTGACGTCAGCTGACACCGTTCGTCACGTGGGCAGTCAGTGCAGTGGGCACCCGCACCCTACGGGCTACGGCTGAGCAGCGTGCCTCAGAGAGAGAGAGAGAGCAGCCACCAGCCTGGCCCAGGCAGCCACACTTAATAGCCTGTGCCCAGTCAGTACCAGTGCCGGGCTGCCGACTACTCCAGCAGCTGGTGCAGCAGCAGCAGCACATTGCCAGCAGCGCAGCCCGACTTCGACTTCTCCAGTCTCCACAGTTCAACTTCTCTCCTGAGCCTCGTCTGAGTCCTCCCTCCCCCTCCCGCCCACAAGGTCTGTGAGTTTGCCGCCCGCCAGACAAACTTGACAAAATTCCAGGTTAGTGTAACTTACATTTCTTTGTTACAGTGAGCAATGCATGCTCCCCCTCCGTTCTGCTGCTGTCCCCCCCACTCCCCCTCAGATCTGCTGCTGCAGTCCCCCACTCCCCCTCCGTTCTGCTGCTGTCCCCCCCAATCCCCCTCAGATCTGCTGCTGCTGTCCCCCACTCTCCCTCAGATCTGCTGCTGTCCCCCACTCTCCCTCAGATCTGCTGCTGCTGTCCCCCACTCCCCCTCAAATCTGCTGCTGTCCCCCCACTCCCCTCCATTCTGCTGCTGTCCCCCACTCCCCCTCAGATCTGCTGCTGCTGTCCCCCACTCCCCCTCAAATCTGCTGTCCCCCCACTCCCCTCTGTTCTGCTGCTGTCCCCCACTCCCCCTCAGATCTGCTGCTGCTGTCCCCCACTCCCCCTCAGATCTGCTGCTGCTGTCCCTCACTCCCCCTCAAATCTGCTGCTGTCCCCCCACTCCCCTCCATTCTGCTGCTGTCCCCCACTCCCCCTCAGATCTGCTGCTGCTGTCCCCCACTCCCCCTCAGATCTGCTGCTGCTGTCCCCCACTCCCCCTCAAATCTGCTGTCCCCCCACTCCCCTCCGTTCTGCTGCTGTCCCCCACTCCCCCTCAGATCTGCTGTCCCCCCACTCCCCTCCGTTCTGCTGCTGTCCCCCACTCCCCCTCAGATCTGCTGCTGCTGTCCCCCACTCCCCCTCAAATCTGCTGCTGTCCCCCCACTCCCCTCCATTCTGCTGCTGTCCCCCATTCCCCCTCAGATCTGCTGCTGTCTCCCACTCCCCCTCAGTTCTGCTGCTGTCTCCCAATCCCCTCAGATCTGCTGCTGCTGTCCCCCACTCCCCCTCAGATCTGCTGCTGCTGTCCCCCACTCCCCCTCAGATCTGCTGCTGCTGTCCCCCACTCCCCCTCAGTTCTGCTGCTGTCTCCCAATCCCCTCAGATCTGCTGCTGCTGTCCCCCACTCCCCCTCAGATCTGCTGCTGCTGTCCCCCACTCCCCCTCAGATCTGCTGCTGCTGTCCCCCACTCCCCCTCAGATCTGCTGCTGCTGTCCCCCACTCCCCCTCAGATCTGCTGCTGCTGTCCCCCACTCCCCCTCAGATCTGCTGCTGCTGTCCCCCACTCCCCTCCGTTCTGCTGCTGTCCCCCCCAATCCCCCTCAGATCTGCTGCTGTCCCCCACTCCCCTCTGTTGTGCTGCTGTCCCCCCCAATCCCCCTCAGATCTGCTGTTGTCCCCCCCACTTCCCCTCAGATCTGCTGCTGCTGTCCCCCACTCCCCTCCGTTCTGCTGCTGTCCCACCCCACTCCCCCTCAGATCTGCTGCTGTCCTCCACCCCCTCAGTTCTGCTGCTGTCCCCCCCACTCCTGCTGCTGTCCCCCTCCATCTTTCCTCCGTGTCCCCCTCCGTTCTGCTGCTGTCCCCCTCTGTTCTTCCTCTGTGTCCCCCTCCGTTCTGCTGTCCCCCTCCAGTTTTCCTCCGTGTCCCCCTCCGTTCTGCTGCTGTCCCCCTCTGTTCTTCCTCTGTGTCCCCCTCCGTTCTGCTGTCCCCCTCCAGTTTTCCTCCGTGTCCCCCTCCGTTCTGCTGCTGTCCCCCTCTGTCCTCCGTCACATTGCATACCACCTGTCTAAACTGGTTTGCTTTTTTTTCCCAAAAATTGGCAAAAAAAAAAATATCAAAAACCATCTTTCTTGGGTGGGATGGGGAGCTTGCGCGCGCGCGCGCGGGGGGGGGGGGGTGTCCCTGAATGGCAGTTTGGAAATGTGGTCCCCCTACCATTGACACAGAGGCCCCCCCCCCTGCTCCATTGTCACTGGCTTTGATTGACAGCACTGGGAGCCAATGGGTCCCAGTCAGTGCTGGGACAAGGTTATCTAGAGCCCAGGGCAAACATGTCAAATTGCGCCCCTCCCCCCATTATGTATGAGCATTTAGTGTCAGCTAAAATCCCCCCCCCCCCCCCCTCAAAAAATTGATTGCTAATCTGCATGCTCATCCCCTAACTACCTAGCTCAAATCCTCTCTCTCCCTATATGCCCCCAGCACAAATCCCCTTCCCCCCCAAAAATAAATATTCCCCCTCCTAGCACAAATCCTCTACCCCTCAACTTTCTCCTCCAAACACAACACCCCCCCACTCTAACCCCCCCCTTTCCAGCACAAATTCCCCTCCCCCAATCCCCTATCCTAGCACAAATCTCCCCCCGCAAACTTCCCCTCCTAGCACAAATACCCCCCAATCACTCCTACTAGCACCCCCCAAAAAAATCCTCTCGAGCATATTACTTCATGGGCACAAACCCCCCCAAATCCCCTCTCTTAGCGCAAATCCTCTTCCCCCCATCCCCCCTCCCAACACAAATCCCACCAAATTAGCATTGCTAGTACATGTCACCAAATATGCCCTTCTAGAACAATTCTTAACCCCTACCACCCCCGTAAATTCCCCCAACCAACACAAATCCCCTCCCCCCCAATCTCCTTGTGGTGCCCCCCCTACCCCACAAAATACCACAGTGACCAGGGCAGTCGCCCCTCCTGCCCACCCCTTGTCCCGGCCCTGGTCCAGGTGCCCCAGCAAAGCCAGTGAGACCCGGAGGTGAGGGGAGAGAAGATCAGCAGATGTGAACAGCGCTGGATCCAATGAGGGCTCAGGTAACTAAGGGGGGGGGGGGGAGAGAGGGTGCTGACACCTAAACATTTTTTACCTTAATGCAAGGAATGCAAAACATTTTTTAGGCTTTACAACCACTTTAAGCCGGCCAACTGCATCAAAGTGATCCCTCTGATGGTCAGTCCTGGAACATCTGCACACAAGCTAGAAGAGTAAAGATGGTGCTGGATGGGCAGGGGAGGGCCAAAACAAAGGGGACTGGAGATAAAAGGAATCTTAAGACCTGAACCTTGTCTTAGAACTAAGGCCGGGCTGACACCTATGCAAATTGGATGCAGCTTTTCTCGCATCCAATTCACATAGCAGGAGATTGTGACTGTCTATGGAGCGAATTGCTCAGGAGCCCTGTGCATCTTTAGGTCCGTTTCAGGTCCGAATTTAGCCCAAAATTTGGGCTGAAATCGGACCGGAGAAACAGTGAATGGAGACGCACCGGTCTCCTGCTGGGAGCCGCTGTGATCTCCAGTGTGAGCCTAGCCTTAAACTTAGAGGCATATATTAGGAAATCTGTACTTATCATCATAACTACAAAGGGGTTGACTGGAACACCAGATTTTGCACTCTCCAGTTTTAGTGAATCATCTCTTTAGTGTATTCAGGAGAATTATACTGCTCTGATTTCAGGATAAGGGTCCTTTCACACTGGGGCGGGGGCGTTGTCGGCGGTAAAGCGCTGCTATTGTAAGCGGCGCTTTACCGTCAGTATGCGGCCGCTAGCGGGGGCGGTTTTACCCCCCTGCTAGCGGGCGAGAAAGGGTTAAAACCACCGCAAAGCGCCTCTGCCGACCCATTTATTTCAATGGGCAGGAGCGGTGAAGGAGCGGTATACACTCCGCTCCTTCACCGCTCCGAAGATGCTGCTGGCAGGACTTTTTTTACTGTCCTGCCAGCGCATCGCTCCAGTATGAAAGCCCTCGGGGCTTTCACACTGGAATGAAAGCAGCGGCACTTTCGGGTCGGTTTGCAGGCGCTATTATTATCGCAATAGCGCCAGCAAACCGCCCCAGTGTGAAAGGACCCTAAAGTGGACATTCACAATGACTGCAGGCTCCTGGGGAGATCAGATATAGTGACTACAGGCTCCTGGGGAGAACAGATATAGTGACTGCAGAGTCCTGGGGAGACCAGATATAGTGAATGCAGGCTCCTGGGGAGAACAGATATAGTGACTGCAGAGTCCTGGGGAGACCAGATATAGTGAATGCAGGCTCCTGGGGAGATCAGATATAGTGAATGCAGGCTCCTGGGGAGACCAGATATAGTGAATGCAGGCTCCTGGGGAGAGCAGATATAGTAAATGCAGGGTCCTGGGGGAGATCAGATATAGTGAATACAGGCTCCTGGGGAGACCAGATATAGTGAATGCAGGCTCCTGGGGAGAGCAGATATAGTAAATGCAGGGTCCTGGGGAGAGCAGATATAGTGAATGCAGGCTCCGGGGGAGATCAGATATAGTGACTACAGGGTCCTGGGGAGATCAGATATAGTAAATGCAGGCTCCTGGGGGAGATCAGATATAGTGAATGCAGGCTCCTGGGGAGACCAGATATAGTGAATGCAGGCTCCTGGGGAGAGCAGATATAGTAAATGCAGGGTCCTGGGGAGATCAGATATAGTGACTACAGGGTCCTGGGGAGATCAGATATAGTGACTGCAGGCTCCTGGGGGAGATCAGATATAGTGACTGCAGGCTCCTGGGGGAGATCAGATATAGTGATTGCAGGGTCCTGGGGAGATCAGATATAGTGACTGCAGGCTCCTGGGGGAGATCAGATATAGTGACTGCAGGGTCCTGGGGAGAGCAGATATAGTGACTGCAGGCTCCTGGGGAGATCAGGTATAGTGACTGCAGGGTCCTGGGGAGATCAGATATAGTGACTGCAGGCTCCTGGGGGAAATCAGATATAGTGACTGCAGGGTTCTGGGGAGTAGGGATGAGCTTCGTGTTCGAGTCGAACTCATGTTCGACTCGAACATCGGCTGTTCGGTCGTTCACCGAATTCCGAACTTTATGGGCCGTTCGCGCCAAATTTGTGTGGCACGTCACGGCCCATAATTCACTGCGGAATCGCAGTGTATTGCTGGCTGATGATTGGCCAAGCATGCACTATGACCCGCATGCTTGGCCAATCACAGCGCCTCGGTAGAGAGAGCTGTAATTGGCCAAAGCCAAGGTGGCTTTGGCCAATTATGGCTCAGGGGGTTTAGTACACGCCCCACACTATATAAGGCCGCCTGCATGGCGGCCCTGTGTAGTGTGTTCCGGCGTGCTTAGATAGCTAGATTAGGCAGGACAGTCAGTGAGTTAGCTGCACTTACAGTGTATTGTGTATATATATATGCATCCCAGGTGTTGCATATATATATATACACTGTATTCAGTTTAGCTAGATCCGTTCCTGTTATCTTCCTACTGACAGGCAGGCTTGTCTTGTTACAGTATTTACAGCTACCTGAAGAAAATTGCTGGTGTTCTTTTGATCCTATTAGTACCACAGTCAGGCAGCTAGACTATTTACAGTTAGTGCAGTGCATCCTGCTCACAGTGTTCAGCTAAACCTACAAGTTAGTGGGGTGCGTCCACCTCACAGTGTTCAGCTAAAACTACAAGTTAGTGTAGTGAGACCTCTGCACAGTGTTCTTTTAAAGCAGTGGTTCTCAACCTTTCTAGTGCCGTGAACCCTTGATAAAATTTCCCAAGTTGTGGGGACCCCTAACAGTAAAAATTTTTTCGTAGCGTGGGTTGTCAGCACCCAAGGCAAGACAAGTAATATGCACCCCTAACCCACGGACATTTAGCGCTCCCTGAGTCCCTTCCATTCGTACAGTATAAAAAAAACCCTTATAGTACATTTTAGAATGTGGCACTCTCTCTTTGTTCTCCTTTCTTTCCCTTTTATCCCTCTCAATCCTAATTTCTTGTTTTTTTTTCCCCATTCCTCTCTCTAGCCGTGTTTCTTATTCTTTCTCTTATTCTTTCTCTTCCTTTTTTTTTGTTCCTCCCCCCCTTTTCCTCTCCCTTCCATGTATTCTCTATTTCTATCCATTCTCTTACTCCTTGGTGGGTGGGTGCGGGGAATGGGATGAGTGGCAGTGCTGGTGGGGGGTGGGATGAGTGGCAGTGCTGGGGGGAGTTCTGATCAGCCAACTTAGGTGCCCTTGATCAAGGTCATCTGCTGATCTGAGAACTGTAGTGGGGACTTTTAATTGCAACTATAATCACAGGTAGTGTTACTGTGTCTCCGGCTTCACTGTGTCTCCGACTTTGTGGTGTCTTGCAGCAGTGACACCTATGCCAAAATCAGGAGATAGGGTCTCCTCCAGCCCCTCCCACTTCACATTCCTCACCAGTCAGCTGACCAGCCATGCCATGAACTGAATGGGCGGCTGCGAATAGGCTGAGTGGGCAACCACGGGCTCCAGGAACAGCCCTGCTGGGCGGCTGCGAAAAGGCTGAGAGAGCGGTGCGGGATTCAGGAACAGCCCAGGATTCGGTGACCCCTGGCAAATCGTCATTCGACCCCCGAGGGGGTCCCGACCCCCAGGTTGAGAACCACTGATCTAAAGCAACAAGTTAGTGTAGTGCGTCCTGCTCACACTGTTCATCTAAAGCTACAAGTTAGTGTAGTGCGTCCTGCTCACAGTGTTCAGCTAAAACTACAAGTTAGTGTAGTGAGACCTCTGCACAGTGTTCAGCTAAAGCTACAAGTTAGTGTAGTGCGTCCTGCTCACAGTGTTCATATAAAGCTACAAGTTAGTGTAGTGCGTCCTGCTCACAGTGTTCAGCTAAAACTACAAGTTAGTGTAGTGTGTCCTGCTCACAGTGTTCAGCTAAAACTACAAGTTAGTGTAGTAAGACCTCTGCACAGTGTTCATCTAAAGCTACAAGTTAGTGTAGTGCGTCCTCCTCACAGTGTTCAGCTAAAACTACAAGTTAGTGTAGTGCGACCTCTGCACAGTGTTCAGCTAAAGCTACAAGTTAGTGTAGTGCGTCCTGCTCACAGTGTTCAGCTAAAACTACAAGTTAGTGTAGTGCGTCCTGCTCACAGTGTTCAGCTAAAACTACAAGTTAGTGTAGTGCGTCCTGCTCACAGTGTTCAGCTAAAACTACAAGTTAGTGTAGTGCATCCTGCTCACAGTGTTCAGCTAAAACTACAAGTTAGTGTAGTGAGACCTCTGCACAGTGTTCATCTAAAGCTACAAGTTAGTGCAGTGCGTCCTGCTCACAGTGTTCTGCTGAAACTACAAGTTAGTGTAGTGCGTCCTGCTCACAGTGTTCAGCTAAAACTACAAGTTAATGTAGTGCGTCCTGCTTACAGTGTTCAGCTAAAACTACAAGTTAGTGTAGTGAGACCTCTGCACAGTGTTCATCTAAAACTACAAGTTAGTGCAGTGCGTCCTGCTCACAGTGTTCTGCTGAAACTACAAGTTAGTGTAGTGCGTCCTGCTCACAATGTTCAGCTAAAACTACAACTTAGTGTAGTGCGACCTCTGCGCAGTGTTCACCTAAAGCTACCTGTAGAAGGTTGGTGGTGTTCTCATACTACAGGCTGGCAGTTGATTTTGCTAGCTGCAGTATCAGTACATATATATATATATATATATATATATATATATATATATATATATATATACCGCATTTATCAGCGTATAACACGCGCCGGCGTATAACACGCACCCCAAGTTTAGGAGAGAATTTTAAGGAAAAAAACTTTTAGAAGGGAAGTTTAGGGAAAATAAACTTATATTAAAATGCCCATCAATGCAGCCTCATCAGTGTTCATCTGCAGCCTTGTTAGTGTCATTGCAGCCTTTTCAGTGTTTGTGCAGCCTTGACCCAGTGTCCAGTGCAGCCTTGTCAGTGAAGCTTTGCCCCAGTGCAGCCTTGTCAGTGCAGCTTTGCCCCAGTGCAGTCTTGTCAGTGCAGCATTGCCCCAGTGCAGCCTTGTCAGTGCAGCTTTGCCCCAGTGCAGTCTTGTCAGTGCAGCCTTGCCCCAGTGCAGCCTTGTCAGTGCAGTCTTGTCAGTGCAGCCTTGCCCCAGTGCAGCCTTGCCCCCAGTGTCCATGCCTACCGCTGCCTACGCCGCCGCCGACATACACATGCATGTAGTTTAAAATATGGCGCCGTAGAGTTCGGAGGGACTCGGCGCCGGCGGAACTGAACGAACGCCGCCAAGATACACATAGTCGAGTGTATTCGGCTCTTTCCGGCACCGCTCACAGTCCCGCCCAGTCCCGCCCTATGATGGACATAACACAGGTCCAATGGTGGGACTGGGCGTGACTGTGAGCGGCGCCGGAAAGAGCCAAATACACTCGACTATGTGTATCTCGGCTCTGTGATTTTGGCGGCGCTCGTTCAGCTCCGCCGAGTCCCTTTGAACTCCGCGGCGCCATATTTAAAACTACTTGCTATGTGAATGTCGGCGGCGATCGCCGCCGATAGCTCACAGTTAGCGGGGATCGGCGTATAACACGCACCCACGATTTCCCCCTGATTTTAAGGGGAAAAAAGTGCGTGTTATACGCCGATAAATACGGTATATATACATATCCCAGCTTAGTGCAGCTACAGGCCATTAGTATGTCTGGAAGGCCAACAAGGAGAGGCAGACAGTCAAAAGCCAATAAAAGAGGGCAAGCAGGCCCTGTGTCTAGTGCTGGTCGTGGAGATGGTGCATCCTCATCAGCACGTGGCCATGGGACACGCTTGGCCTTTTTTTCGGCAGCTGGCTGTGTTGAGCCGCAACATGCGGAAGACTTGGTCGAGTGGATGACCAAGCCGTCCTCATCCTCTCTCACCCATGCTCAGGGTACTTTGTCTGGCAAAGCAGCGGCCTCTTCCCTCGGCTCAATGGCATCAGTGACTCCTTCCCTAGCCCCACCATGTCCTCCTGAGGAGTCCCTCGAACTGTTTGACCACAGTGTTGGGTACATGCTCAAGGAGGATGCCCAGCGTTTGGAAGGCTCTGATGATGATACCGAGCTAGATGAAGGCAGTAACATGAGCACGGACAGAGGGGGTGCCCAAGAAGGACAGCAATCTGGCAGTCATGCTCCCCCTGCTGCAGCATACTGCCAGGTTTGCTCCAGTGATGAGGAGGGAGGGGATGATGAGGTCACTGACTCAACGTGGGTGCCTGATAGGAGAGAGGAGGAGGAGGCGGCACATCACCAACGAGGCAGGATGTCCTCCAGGGGCCAGCCTAAGGGCAGCACACTGACTGCATCACACCCCAAAGCTCCGCATGTGCAGGGTGCTGCAGTCTCTGCGCGTTATTCAAAAAGTTCTTTGGTGTGGGCCTTTTTTGAGACGAGTGCATCAGATCGCACCGCTGCTATTTGCAACATATGTCTCAAGCGTATCTCGCGTGGCCAAAACATCTCCCGCTTGGGCACCACATGCTTGACCAGACATATGTTGACCTGCCATGCAGTTCGTTGGCAAGCGTATTTAAAAGACCCACACCAAAGAACAAAGAGGACCTCTCCTTGCTCCTCATCTGCTGAGATCTCCAACCCCACTATACCTTCAGTCCTCTCTGAGACCTGCACTGAGAGGAATGAAGGTGTAGAATTAGGTGTGTGATGGAAAAATCTGGACAGCCGCACTCCGGATTGGAAAAGTGAAAAATAAAATCCTCTTTATTGAAAAAGTAATAACATGATTAAAATCCGTACATGGCTTTGTTGGGATAATGCAGCATAACCGCTAGACCTTCAGTCCTCTCTGAGACCTGCACTGAGAGGAATGAAGGTGTAGAATTAGGTCTGTCACAGCCAAGTACTTGTGGGCAATCTGCTTTCGGTACACCGACGTCAGATTGTACCAGGCAAATTTCCCTGCCCCAGCTGCTGCACCGCCGAAAGAAGTTCGCTCCCAGCCATCCACATGCCCAGCGGTTGAATGCTAGCTTGGCAAAATTGCTAGCACTTCAACTGCTGCCTTTTCAGTTGGTAGACTCTGTCCCCTTCCGTGAGTTTGTGGAATGTGCGGTTCCTCAGTGGCAGGTACCCATATGCCACTTTTTCTCACGGAAGGCGATTCCGGCTCTCTACCGGCATGTGGAAGGCAATGTCCATGCCTCGCTGGACAGGGCGGTCAGCCGTAAGGTGCATATTACCGCTGACTCATGGTCCAGCAGGCATGGACAGGGACGTTACCTAAGTTTCACTACGCATTGGGTGACTCTGCTGGCAGCTGGGAAGGATGCAGGACAAGGTGCAGTAGTGTTGGAGGTTGTTCCACCACTACGCCTCCAAAATGCCACTACTAATGATTGTGACACACCTCTCTCCTCCACCCCCTCCTCTTCTTCTTCCTCCATGGCCTCTTCCTGTGCTTTGTCCTCGGAACTAGCAGTGCTCCGTAGCCGTTCAAGGGGCTATGCAAGTATGCAGGCCAAAAGATGCCATGCGGTGCTTGAGCTGGTGTGCTTGGGGGACAGGAGCCACACTGGGGCAGAGGTTCTGTCAGCTCTGCAGGGGCAGGTTCAGAGGTGGTTGACGCTACACCAACTTAAGGCAGGAATGGTGGTTTGCGACAATGGCACCAACCTCCTCTCTGCCCTCCGACAGGGACAAATGACCCATGTGCCCTGTTTGGCTCACGTCCTCAACTTGGTGGTGCAGCAGTTCTTGGGCAGGTACCCGGGCTTACAGGATGTCCTGAGGCAGGCCAGGAAAGTCTGTGTGCATTTCCGCTGGTCATATAATGCCAGTGCTCGGCTGGCAGACCTCCAAAAGGAATTTAACCTGCCCAAGAACCGCCTAATCTGTGACATGCCCACCAGGTGGAACTCAGCGTTGGCCATGTTGCAGAGGCTGCACACGCAGCAGAGGGCCATCAATGAGTACCTGTGCGACTTTGGCACCAGGACAGGGTCAGGGGAGCTTGTTTTTTTTTCCCCACGCCAGTGGGCCACGATCAGGGATGCATGCACTTTCCTGTCACCATTTCAGGAGGCCACGAGGATGGTGAGCAGTGACAGTGCATGCATCAGTGACACTGTTCCCCTTGTCCACCTGTTGGAGCACACACTGCGTGGAATAATGGACAGGGCACTTGAGGCAGAACAGAGGCAGGAAGAGGAGGACTTCCTTAGCTCTCAAGGCCCCCTTTATCCAGACAGTGTTCCTGCCTGCTCGCCGATCACACAGGAAGAGGACGAGGAGGAGGAGGAGGATTGTGTCAGTATGGAGGTGGAGCCTGGCACTCAGCATCAGCAGCAGTCTTTAAGGGATAAGTCCCAAGAAACACATGGACTTGTACGTGGCTGGGAGGAGGTGGCTGCAGACCATGTCGTCCTTAGTGACCCAGAGGACTCCGGACCGAATGCCTCAGCAAACCTACGCTGCATGGCCTCCCTGATCCTGCAAAGCCTGCGTAAGGATCCTCTTATTCGTGGTATCAAGGAGAAGGACCAATACTGGCTGGCAACCCTCCTTGATCCACGTTACAAGGGTAAGGTTGCGGACCTTATCTTGCCATTGCAGAGGGAGCAGAGGATGAAACATCTTCGGGAGGCCTTGCAGAAAGGTCTGTGCAACGCATTCCCAGAGACTGGGAGGTTACAAACTCCTGTTTCTGGGCAACGTGTTGCTGAGGCTTCGGTCAGTCAAAGAAGGAGCGGTGGAGAAGGTGGCCGTCTGACCGATGCGTCCAGACAATTTTTTGGTCCGCAGCCCCAAGGTATGATCAGTTCTAGCAACCATCGCCAGCGTCTGTTTTACATGGTACAGGAATACCTAGGGGCAAGATCTGACTTGGACACCTTTCCCACCGAAAATCCTCTGGGTTACTGGGTCTTGAGGATGGATCACTGGCCAGAGCTTGCACAGTATGCAATTGATCTACTGGCCTGTCCTGCATCCAGCGTTCTTTCGGAACGCACATTCAGTGCTGCTGGAGGCTTTGTAACCGATCACAGGGTGCGTCTGTCCACTGACTCGGTCGATCGACTGACCTTCATAAAAATTAATCAGTCTTGGATCACCACCAGCTACCAAGCACCTGATGCTGATGTAACCGAATAATTTTTTTTGAAATCTCAGATCCCTTCAAAGACTGCCTATTCTGATGCTGAGTGACTATCCTGAGTAATTATCCTCTTCCTCCTCAATGATCACGCTGGTAGCTTGTAAGAACATTTTTGGTTCTGAACGCCACCACATGTGCCTAAGGCCCAATTTTTCAGCCCCTGTTTAACAGGGGCGTGTAATTACAATTTTTGAAGCAATACTTTGCAGCAGGGCTCGTTTCTGCGTTCCAACTAGAGTATCTGTGAGGGGTTGCAGTGTTGTGGCACCAGCACCAGTGCCTAAGGCCCAATTTTTCAGCCCCTGTTTAACAGGGGCGTGTAATTACAATTTTTGAAGCAATACTTTGCAGCAGGGCTCGTTTCTGCGTTCCAACTAGAGTATCTGTGAGGGGTTGCAGTGTTGTGGCACCAGCACCAGTGCCTAAGGCCCAATTTTTCAGCCCTTGTTCAACAGGGGCGTGTAATTACACTTCTTGATCTAATATTTCACAGCAGGGCCCGTTTCTGCGCCCACCAAGAGCGAGTGAGGACTTACAGTGTTGTGGCACCAGCACCAGCACCACCACCACCACCAAAGGCCCAATTTTTCTGCCCCTGTTCAACGGGGACATGTAATTACAATTCTTGATCTAATATTTCACAGCAGGGCCCTGTGAGGGCTTACAGTGTTGTGGCCACAGCAACACCTAAGGCCCAAATTTCTGCTGAGTATATAGGGCAGGCCCCTACTTTCAAACATCTAACTTACAAACGACTCCTACTTGTAAACGGAAGGAGACAACAGGAAGTGAGATGAAATCTACCCCTAAGAAGGGAAATTCTCTCTTGTAAGAGTTAATATGGGAAAAACGTTTCTCCTTTCCACTGATGCTTTATCACCAATCCTTGTTTCACAAAAAACCCCAAATTTTCAAAAAATATTTGTCATTGGGACAAAAAGTGAGGTTCACTCTTCTGAAGAGGAGCACAGACAGCAAAACAAATGTCACAGGGGTGATAACCCTTCCCTATGTTTTCCAAAAAGCTTAAAAAAGATTTTTTGGCTGGAGTTCAAAATTACAAACAGATTCTACTTAACAACAAACCTACAGTCCCTGTCTTGTTTGCACCGCCTGTATACTGCTGTTCAGAGAATATAGGGCCTGGTGGCCCCACGCCTTTACTTTTTTAAATTTAGGTGCGGGGTTCCCCTTAATATCCATACAAGACCCAAAGGGCCTGGTAATGGACTGGGGGGTACCCATGCCGTGTGTCTCACTGATTTTCATCCATATTGCCAAGACCCGACATTACATTAAACCCGCAAGCAGTTTTAAATGACTTTTTTTCCTTTAAAAATGACATTTTGTGCAGGGACTGTTCTAAGCACGGGAAACACACCCCACTTTACAGGCATACTATAGACACCCCCCAGGTACGATATTTAAAGGAATATTTCACTTTTTTTTTTAACTTTAAGTATCATTAAAATCACTGCTCCCGAAAAAACGTCCGTTTTTAAAAGTTTTTTTTGCATTGATACATGTCCCCTGGGGCAGGACCCGGGTCCCCAAACCCTTTTTAGGACAATACCATGCAAATTAGCCTTTAAAATTAGCATTTTTGCGAGTCCCATAGACGTCAATGGGGTTCTAACGTTCGTGCGTTCGTGAATTTTCGGTCCGTTCGCAGGTTCTGGTGCGAACCGAACCAGGGGGTGTTCGGCTCATCCCTAGTCAGGAACGAGTGGTTGCAGGCTGGGATCAAGCAGAAGTGTAGTCAAGGAACAATCCAAAGGTTGGTAACAAGTAGTAAAGATAAGGACAGCTGCAGGTACACAAAGGAGCAAGATATCGGCTGGAGAGAGCACAATAATCTGGCAAACAGGAAGTGCAAAGGCATGGCTTAAATAGGAAGTTCATGGGTGGAGCAAAGGGTTCAAGGTTCACAAGAAACAAGATTCAAGACAGGATCCTTCAAGGAGTTGTCCAGAGAGCTGTCCAGCATTCCAGTCGGCGCAACAAGAATAGTTACTGCCAGACATAGCAGACGTCCTGAGTTTAGATCCAGGCCCTGACAGGAAGCTCAAACCACCATGTGCATGCTACAGAAATCTTCCAGAATGGTTATTGCTACCCCCCCTAAGGAATAGGCAGCATTGATCTTTCCTATGCTGTGTTGGCACTGCCAACAGACGGGGATCATAGCCTGCTATCAAAAAACGTGGGCTGCCACATGTGGAGGAGGAGAGGCAGCAGAAAGACACCAGATTACAGCAATCCACTGGAGCGATGACCACATGATTATTCTCTACAATGTATGGTAAACAATGATTACTATTCCATCTATAGCCCAAGGAGCGGCTGTTAATGTACACAGGTTCTTTCTCCTACTGTCATGCTTACCCCAAACGCAGGTGGTCAGACAGACACTATAGCTGGCTACTGTGTTCTTCACCTAAGAGCCCTTGCACACTGGGGCGGTTTGCAGGCGCTATTGCGCTAATAATAGCGCCTGCAAACCGCCCCGAAAGTGCCCCTGCTGTGTATCCAGTGTGCAAGCCCCGAGGGCTTGCACACTGGAGCGATGCGCTGGCAGGACGGTAAAAAAAGTCCTGCCAGCAGCATCTTCGGAGCGGTGAAGGAGCGGTGTGTATACCGCTCCCTTACCGCTCCTGCCCATTGAAATCAATGGGACGGCGCGGCTATACCGCTCGCAAAGCACCTATGCAGAGGCGCTTTGCGGTGGTATTTAACCCTTTCTCGGCCGCTAGCGGGGGTAAAACCGCCCGCTAGCGGCCGCATACCGACGGTAAAACGCCGCTAATAATAGCGGCGTTTTACCGCCGACGCCGCCCCCCGCCCCAGTGTGCAAGGGCTCTAAAGCAGCTCCCTTTCCCATCATGCTAGCAGGCCTATGGGTACTCAGTTGCCCACAGGACTTTAGTGCCTGGTGCCTGGCCACTTGCCACCAAGCCAGGGCAGGCACAAACTAAGCAAAGCAAACAGGTACTTGCGGTTGGCAGACAGGCCGAGTGGGTTCAAAAACAGTCCAGGTAAATGGCAGGCAGAGTTCAGAGAATAGTCAATATCTGATCCGAGGTCATACACAGGGAACCCAATCTAGTAGAGCAGGGCAGACAAACAGGCAGCTTGATCAGGTATTATACACTCTATCACAGGCATGAGCATGAAGGTTTGGCTGGCTTAAATCAGGTTGAGTCTCCACCCAGAGTCTAGTCACAATCAATCACTTTACTGGTGGTGGACAGACAGACAAGGAGAAAGCCACAGCCAAACCCAGGATGCTGGAACCAGCAGCTATGATGGAGCAGGAGCGCATACGCTCCTGGCACTTACCAGTCCGGGACAGTCTCTAGTGGCATGGGTTTTTTCTGGCTGGGCGGTGGGGTTGTGTGGCGGGGGTAGGCTCACTTGCTGGTTTCTGCCTGGCTTACCAGTGCCCATCAATGCTGACCACTAAACTGACCTACCTACCTGACATACACTGACCTACCTACCTGACATACACTGACCTACAAACACTGACCTACCTGACACATACACTGACCTACAAACACTTACCTACCTGACACACACTGACCTACAAACACTGACCTACACTGACCTACATACATTGACTTACATACACTGACCTACCTGACATACACTGATCTACCTACCTGACATACATACACTGACCTACCTGACATACATACACTGACCTACCTGACATACACTGACCTACCTGACATACATACACTGACCTACCTGACATACACTGACCTACCTGACACACACTGACCTACCTGACATACACTGACCTACCTGACATACACTGACCTACCTGACACGAACTGACCTACCTGATATACAAACACTGACCTACCTGACATACATACATTGACCTACCTACCTACCTGACATACAAACACTGACCTACCTGACATACATACACTGACCTACAAACACTGACCCACACTGACCTACCTGACACACACCGACCTACCTGACATACATACACTGACCTACCTACCTGACATACATACACTGACCTACCTGACATACACTGACCTACCTGACACACACTGACCTACCTGACACACACTGACCTACCTGAGATACATATACTGACCTACCTGACATACACTGACCTACCTGACACACACTGACCTACACTGACCTACCTGACATACATACACTGACCTACCTACCTGACATATAAGCACTGACCTACATACACTGACCTACCTGACATACACTGACCTACCTGACACACACTGACCTACACTGACCTACCTACCTGACATATAAGCACTGACCTACCTGACATACATACACTGACCTACATGACACACACTGACCTACACTGACCTACATACACTGACCTACCTGACACACACTGACCTACATACACTGACCTACCTGACACATACACTAACCTACCTGACACACACTGACCTAAACTGACCTACCTGACATACATACACTGACCTACCTACCTGACATATAAGCACTGACCTACATACACTGACCTACCTGACATACACTGACCTACCTGACACACACTGACCTACACTGACCTACCTGACATACATACACTGACCTACCTACCTGACATATAAGCACTGACCTACCTGACATACATACACTGACCTACATGACACACACTGACCTACACTGACCTACATACACTGACCTACCTGACACACACTGACCTACATACACTGACCTACCTGACACATACACTGACCTACCTGACACACACTGACCTACCTGACATACATACACTGACCTACCTACCTGACATATAAGCACTGACACACACTGACCTACATACACTGACCTACCTGACATACACTGACCTACCTGACACACACTGACTTACCTGACATACACTGACCTACATACACTGACCTACCTGACACACACTGACCTACCTGACATACATACACTGACCTACCTGACACACACTGACCTACCTGACATACATACACTGACTAACCTACCTGACCAGGAGGAGACAGACTTTATCTCTCCAGGTCCTGCAGCAGCAGCTCAGCCGTGGTGCTGGTGTGCGAGGTAGCCGGAGGAGAGAAGGAGAGCCGCCTGCCTGAGCGGAGATTGATGTGGCCTTCTGGAGCCTTCTTCTGAGTCAGGGTGGCGGTGTCGTCTCTCTCGCTCTCCCTCCCTGTTTGATCCTGCTGCTCTGCACTCCACGCCGCCACTGGACTTGCGGCAGGACGCTCCAGTCCAGGAGTCGCAGGCCAGGCCCCACGAGCACTAGCGTGGAGGAGGAAGTGCAATCCTCCTCCGCTTTGAATGCTGGGCAATGTGGGCACAGTGGGCAGCAAGGAAGTTGCGGCCGTGATATCACCGGTTGCTAGCCGCTAGGCGGCTCTAGCAACCAGTGACCAAGAGTAGAGTCAGGTGGAGGTGGGGGCAGAGCTGGAGCCAGAGCCCGCACTACCACGGCTCAGTCCGCCCCTGTCCCCTGCATTCTGGACCAGGACAAGAGAATCGAGGCTATGGGCCCCAGACTCGGGGCTGTAGCCCCAATAGCCACCCCCTAGCGACGCCTATGGCTGAGCCTATCAACTACTAGGACCCCCAGGTCCTTTTCCATCCTAGATCCCCCCAGAGGTTCTCCCCCCAGTCTATAGATTGCATTCATATTTTTGCCACCCAAATGCATTATTTTACATTTTTCTACATTGAACCTCATTTGCCATGTAGTTGCCCCCCCCCCATTAATTTGTTCAGATCTTCTTGCAAGGTTTCCACATCCTGCGGAGAAGTTATTGCCCTTCTTAGCTTAGTATTGTCTGCAAATACAGAGATTGAACTGTTTACCCCATCCTCCAGGTCATTTATGAACAAATTAAATAGGATTGGTCCCAGCACAGAACCCTGGGGAACCCCACTACCCACCTCTGACCATTCTGAGTAATCCCCATTTATCACCACCCTCTGAACTCGCCCTTGTAGCCAGTTTTCAATCCATGTACTCACCCTATGGTCCATGCCAACGGACCTTATTTTGTACAGTAAACGCTTATGGGGAACTGTGTCAAATGCTTTTGCAAAATCCAAATAAGCCACGTCTACGGGCCTTTCTTTGGTTTGGCAAGAACGATTCTTCATGAATCCATGCTGATTACTGCTAATGATATCATTCTCATTACTAAAATCTTGTATATAGTCCCTTATCATCCCCTCCAAGAGTTTACATACTATTGATGTTGGGCTAACTGATCTGTAATTCCCAGGGATGTATTTTGGGCCCTTTTTAAATATTGGTGCTACATTTGCTTTTCTCCAATCAGCTGGTACCATTCCAGTCAGTAAACTGTCAGTAAAATTAGGAACAACGGTCTGGCAATTACTTGACTGAGTTCCCTAAGTACCCTCGGATGCAAGCCACCTGGTCCCGGTGATTTATTAATGTTAAGTTTCCCAAGTCTAATTTTAATTCCGTCCTCTGTTAACCATGTAGGTGCTTCCTGTGTTGTGTCATGAGGATAAACACTGCAGTTTTGGTTACTGATTACCTCATGAAGACTGAGGAGAAGAATAAATTCAATACCTTCGCCATCTCCCCATCCTTTGTAATCAGATGTCCTTCCTCATGCTTTATGGGGCCAATATGGTCTGTTCTCCCTTTTTTACTGTTTACATACTGAAAGAATTTCTTGGGATTTTCATGGTTAAACCAATTAAACCAGTCTGATTTGAGTCCTAGCTAATCTAAATCGAAAGTGGATTTTTTTTCTTCTATTGATCCTGGTTTTTCTGAAAAATGTACCAAGATTATATTCTGGTGAAAAACAGCTGAAAGTATTACCATGTATTTTATGTGAAATAAGTGCGATAAATACGCTTCTAGTTATGTGCTAAAAATATTAATAATACATAAATAATACTAGAAGTAAATTGCTTAAACTAATTGCTAAACTTATGTGAGGCAGATAATAATCAATATGCAGTCAGCCGCCCACCGCGATCTCCTCCGCGCATCGAGCTGCGAGTATTAATCAAGCACTACGGATGACGTCACTTGGCTCCTCCCGACGCGTTGCGTCACATGTCACGTGACTTTATCAAGGATCCTCTTTTGATACGCTGTGCATGTACCCCTTTAAGAGACTTCCGACCAGGCAAAGCAAGAGAATGAACAAAGGTCCTTTACTGAGGTAGTTTGCAGAAACAGTATTAGTTCTCAAAAAGACATTTCCATACATCCCTGTACAGATTTCTCTAATGCCTCATAAGGCGCATATACCTTAGGCAGAAGGTAAGTCTATGAACGTATTCTCTTTTAAGGCAAATGCTATTCACGGAACAAATCAACAAGGGGTAGTGCATACCTCCCAACATTTTGAGATGGGAATGAGGGACACCTACTAGCAAATATATGTAGGCATAGGACACGCCCCCTGCCACACCCCTTAAAGGAGAATTAACCAAAAGAAAAGGTTAATGAAATCCATAAGTGCTTTTTTTTACCACTACTATTCCTTTATATTGGCTTTTAAAATTTACAAATGCAGCAATTTAGAATTTAGATGAAATGTTTAGCACTGTAAATCACTTTTTGGAAGAAAAAAGTACATTTTATAAACAACTATATAGATCGGACCAAAATGGAGGTTTTAAATGAGGAGGAAAGAGGGACAGAGGGACATTGCTCCAAATCAGGGACAGTCCCTCGAAATCAAGGACAGTTGGGAGCTATGGTAGTGCAAGTCCTTCAGAGTCCATGAATTGGCAATGATCCATAAAGGTAGTCAGTTCATGGTTGTCAGTTACAAGTTCATGAGGATCTCCAGGCATGAGACCCCCAACAGGAACCCCGACTGGGCTCCCATCACCCCCCAAGGGGGCATCACTCCAGCAGAGTAACAGGCTGCATTTTTGGCAGTTTTCCCGGAAGCACACACAGGAACTCTCTAGGAGCATAGAGTGGGCCCCTTTTATATCATGTGACCTTGCTAAAAATGTCAGGAAAAACTTCAACCCCTGCAACCTCCAGCTCACAGGTCAACCTGAAGACACAGTGCAACAACAAGATTGTTTTTGGACCTGTCTGGCTCAGTTAACATACGGGCGCGAGCACAGACAGGAAAAACAAGAACTCATACAGGAAGACATGTTAACCCCCTTGTAGGCACCTGCCTACAAACACACCTCAGTATTGCTGTGATGTGCACTAAAAAGAGCACTTTGTGCACTACTTCTATTTTAGTGCAACAGATTGCAGCAGGAACCAATGAATCGCAACTCTGTGGTTAATGGAGCAGCAGTAAAATGTCAGTAGTGGCATATTCATGCATAAAGTGGACTTTGACGATGCTTGAGTCTTCAAGACTAAAACTGGCCATACACCAGTAGGATTTTGTTCAAAAGCCTTCATGTCAGAAAATTCGTTCAAGTTTCATTTTTGATTTTTATTATCTGAAGGAACGAAATTCCAACTCTTCCAGTGCTGGCACAAGGTCATCTAGAGCCCAAGGTGAACATGCAAAAACTCTGCCCCCCCCTCAAGATGTATGAGCATCATGTGTCAGCAAAAATCCCCCCCAAAAATTTAGCATTTATCTGAATGCTTATCTCCTAAGCATACAAACTTGCCCCCTGCTGAAATCCCCCCTCCCGCAACAAATGTTTGCCCCCCATCCACCAAATCCCCCCAACACAAAATGCCCCTCCCCAAAAAAGTCACTCTTCCTAGAACAAATCCTCTATACCTCAAACTTTCCCTCCAAGTACACATCCTCTCCCTATCCCACTCCAAATCCCCCCTCCTAGCCCGAATACACCCCCTAAGTGTCCTCTCCTACTACAAATCTCCCCCCAAACAAGAATGTCCCCTCCTAGCACAATTCTCCCCACCCTCCCCATATCACTTCTTCTAGCACAAATCATTTTCCCCTATTCCCCCTCCACAAATTAATCACCACTCCTAGGAATTCCTACCCCCCCCCCCCCCCAATTGATTGCTCCTCCCAACACAAATCCCCTCTCCCTCAATCTCCTCAGAGCATCCCCCCCAACTCACACGATACCAAAGTGCCCAGGGCAGCCTCCCCTCCTGCCCAGCCCTTGTCCCAGGCCCTGAACTGTTCTAATACGATCTTCAGTCGGGAACAATTGTACATATTGTAATGTGTATGTGCCGCTAGGAAAATGTAATCCGGAGTTGTGACTTTCATGGTCCCAAACATTGTCCTGTTACATGATTGTGTATGGTATGGGAATGTGTGAAGAACAATACAAACAACGGTTTCTGGATCCTTTATGCAAAATTTGGCTTATAGGCAGATTCTATTGAGCCTTTAGATACACTACATTTATGAAGATATATACAGTGTATATGCAGTATTCCATTGTGATGATAGGATGAGCATCTGGCCCTAAGTACCCCAAGGGGCAATGACAAACACTTTGGACTGCCACAAGTTATATATGGAAGGTTGGAAGTCAGAGTTACATAGTTGGTCTGGATGAAAAAAAGACACAAGACCATCAAGTTCAACCAATAAAAGGGGAAAAAAAATATACAATCTTTACACACAGCTGATCCAGAGGAAGGCAAAAAAAAAAAAACAGCAGTCATATAAAATCTGATACAATCCAATCGTAAGAACAGGATAGGCTGTATATTGCAGTGATTGGACTGTGTATGGGGCTTCACATTAAAAATATCCAACTGTGAACAAAAGAAAAATCAGAACAGTAAGGAGCAAATTCTTAAAATTCATGGCTAGGTTGAAGGTGATCTTTAATGTAACAAAATAGCTGTGTAATTAGTGTCAGATGGAGGCTGCCGCCCTCTGGCTTCCAGATTTTAAACAGCTTTCAGGAGTTTGCAGCTTCCATTAGACCCTCTATAGTTCAAACCCTTCGTTTTCCACATCTGTCCCTCCTGTTAGGTATCATGTATAAGATCGCTGTGCTTTTTGTCCATCTACTGTGTTTATATCTCTCATAGGGATAAATTTATTTTAAACATTGTTGAACTAACGTTGAAGCATTCGCCCAGCCGTCACAAATAATTACTGTAATTTGCCTAATATGTGTATTTACTATGATCGCCAGCTCCATCTAGTGGCCACAATGAGGTGTTTTCTTATGTGAGGTATTTCAGGAAAGTAGCACATTATGACCACTAGATGGAGTTGACGATCATAGGAAATGAATAGCATTTGGACAGCAAATTTTTATAACTAGACCCCTGAAAGTGTATGTCAAGCCAATTCCTTTTTTTTTTTTTTTTTTTTAGGGATGATTAGGACCTCTGTTAGATTTTCACTGATCAGGGCTCCATTAAATGTATTTCCCTTCACCGAACAGGAAGTGAGAAAAAAAAAATCTTCAAGCAGGGTAAAAGACAGAAAGCTGATCAGGGGTCTTGCCTTCCTCTTCTCTGTATTTCCTGTTGTATTGCCTGTCTACAGGTGCACTTTACAGTTGGTGTTTTCCATCTGAAGCTGATCAGAGGGGGGGGGGGTTGCTTGATGATAAGTGTTGTTCCTTTAAGGAAGCCAACAAGCACTTTAAGGGAATTTAGTTCAGGCCAGTAGGTGGAGGAAGACGCACACGGAAGTAAAAAAAAAAAAAAAGAAGAAGAATGTGATCTTGTCAGGTGATGCTGCAAGCTGTACAGGGAAGCTGCTAGGAGTCTTAGCACTTCCCCATGGTCCTCATTGTCCTCTCTGAGGTCACTTGGTGAAGGTGATGAGGTATTCCGGATAGGCCTGGACGTCATTAAATATCACGAACACTGAGGGTCTTGATATCCTATCTGTGACGCTGTCATACAGGTCGGTGGGGTTTGATGGGTTCTTGGCTGGAGGGACGATCATTTCTTTATTCCCGACACAGTATATACCAGTGAGGACATGGGCCAGGTACATGTATTTGTATCCATTTGTATCCGGTTTGGAGTATGTGTCATCCGCGGAGTAAATGGCTTCAGCAGCGAAATACGTCCCTCTTCCCAATCTTGCAGCTGTACTCATAGAGAGAGAAAGAAAAGTATTCGTCACAGATCAGAAATACAACACAGAATATATATCTACACATGAGGATACCTACACTATATTGCCAAAAGTATTGGGACAACCCTCCAAATCATTGGGTTCAGGTGTCCCAATCACCTCCATGGTCACAGGTGTATAAAATCGCACACCTCGGCATGCAGGCGGCTTCTACAAACCTTTGGGAAGGAATGGGTCGCTCTCAGGAGCTCTGTGAATCCATGCGTGGTACTGTGATAGGTGGCCACCTGTGCAATAAGTCCATCGGTGACATTTCCTTACTACTCAATTTTCCACGGTCACCTGTCGGTGGTGTTATAACAAAGTGGGAGCGACTGGAGAACAACAGCAACTCAGCCACGAAGTGGTAGGCCACGTAAAATGACAGAGCGGGGTCAGCGCATGCTGAAGCGCACAGAAGTCGCCAACTGTTTGCAATGTCAATAGCTACAGATCTCCAAACTTCATGTGGCCTTCAGATTAGCGCAAAAACAGAGCATAGAGAGCTTCATATGATGGGTTTCCATGGCCGAGCAGCTCCATCCAAGCCGTACATCACCAAGTGCAAACCATCGGATGCAGCAGTGGAAAGCACGCCGCCACTGGACTCCAGAGCACAGGAGACGTGTTCTCTGGGGCGACCAATCACGCTTCTCTGTCTGGCAATCCGATGGACGTGTCTGGGTTTGGCGGTTCCCAGGGGCATGGTACTTGCCTGACTGCATTGTGCCAAGTGTAAAGTTTGGTGGAGGGGGATTATGGTGTGGGGGGCAGGGAAATATGGTGTGGGGGTTGTTTTTCAGGGGTTGGACTTGGCCCCTTAGTTCCAGTGAAGGGATCTCTTAAGGCGTCAGCATACCAAGACATTTTGGGCAATTTCATGCTCCCAACTTTGTGGGAACAGTTTGGGGATGTCCCCTTCCTGTTCCAACATGACTGCGCACCAGAGCACAAAGCAAGGTCCATAAAGACATGGATAAGCGAGTTTGGGGTGGAGGAACTTGACTGACCTGCACAGTGTCCTGAGTCCTGACCTCAACCCGATAGAACACCTTTGGGATGAATTATAGGGGAGACTGCAAGCCAGGCCTTCTCATCCAACATCAGTGCCTGACCTCACAAATACACTTCTGGAAGAATGGTCAAACATTCCCATAGACACCCTCCTAAACCTTGTGGATGGCCTTCCCAGAAGAGGTGAAGCTGTTATAACTGCAAAGGGTGGGCCAACTCAATATTGAACCCTACGGACTAAGACTGGGATGTCATTAAAGTTCATGTGTGTGTAAAGGCAGGTGTCCCAATACTTTTGTGTATGTCAGGTCTGAGATATTATATGCCTATTATTGTATCACATCCCATAATGTACAAGGAGAAGAAACACACATCTACAGTCACATCAGTCTCTGTACCAGAGGAGCTTATATAGGATTTATATAGCCCTGACATATACCGCAGTGCTGTACAGAGATCACTGAGCCAATCATATCAGTCTCTGTACAGAGGAGCTTACACTCTAATGTCCCCTCCCCCCCAGTCACATCAGTCTCTGTACAGAGGAGCTTACACTCTAATTTCCCCTCCCCCACAGTCACATCAGTCTCTGTAAAGAGGAGCTTACACTCTAATGTCCCCCCCCCCCCCCACAGTCACACACTATTATTATTATACAGTTATATAGCTCTGACATATACCACAGTGCTGTACAGAGATCACTGAGCCAGTCACATCAGTCTCTGCACCAGAGGAGATTCTCCACCAGGTGGTGCTCTTGGCTCACTCCGTAGTGATCTCAGCTGTGAGGAGCAGCAAGCCTGGGGCCTCTCATGTAGGCTTTTCCCAGGCAAGCATGGACCATGTTGGGGAAGATGAAGGTGGAGGCTCTCCAGAGGCACTGAGGCCTACTCCATGTGCTCAAGCTGCAATGAATCCTGAGCCTGTCAATATGCAAGAGGAGTCCTTAGCAGTCCTCCAGGATAGAGTGGTGAACAGACTTTGCCGCATTGCTAAAGTAAAGAGGAACAGAAACTTTCTGTCATGAAAGAAGATCTCAGGAAAAAGAAATCTCTGCACAGTAAGTCTGGGAACAGTAAGAGGGAAGTCTCCAAGCTGAAGTCTCTGGAAGATAGGGTGACCAGACATCCCCAGTTTCTGGGGACAGTCCCCGGATTGAGGACACTGTCCCTGGACCAGGTCTGTCCCCAGGTTTGTCCCCGGATTGGATTTGAACAGGGGCTGGGGCAATAAAAGACAGCACGTGCAGAATAAAAAGAAAAAATCTGAATTGCACCCCCCCCCTTCTGCCGCTCCTACTAGCTTACGGGGGTTTATTTTTTTCCATTATCTGTGCCCCTTTCTGATGATCATGTGCTGGTCGGAGTGGAGGGACTATTTCTTCAGTTTCGTGTGCATGCCCATTCAGCTCCACTCGCATGTTCTTCCGCCTTGGCTCAAGTCCCGGCCAGCCGCCTGCCTGCTTATCTCCTTGCCTTCCCTGGTGGAGTGATCTTCCTCTGCTCCCCACCCAGTAGTAGCCGGGGCCCGAAGAGTAAAGCCCCATACACACTATCAGATTTTCTGCTGATTTTTGTCTTTAGATTTACCAAAACCATGTAGTGCAAGGGCCTGTCTGATTGCATACAAATTGAAACTCCTAAGGTTTGACCTCATATTATATGGTTTGGTAAATCTGAAGGAAAAAATCTGCAGAAAATCTGATAGTGTTTATGGGGCTTTAGACTTGACAGGCTGTGAGGCGGGCGGCGGCGTCAGAGACGGGCAAAGATTCGTCGATTGCTGCCATTACTAGTTAAAAAAAAAATATGTCCCCAGATTTCATTTTAAAAATCTGGTCACCTTACTGGAAGAGGCATTGAGAAAGCAGGAGAAGTTGGTTGCTTCTTTGAAGGAAAGCACCGGTGTGTTCAGAGAAAAGCGTGAGCATGAGGAGAGATTCCAACAGATGAAGGAGAGTGCCAGTACCAGCCAGAGGGTGGATGCCGCAGTAATGGCGACAGTATGGATGGGGGGTAAGGAAGTGGCTTCACATGGTGGCCCCAGTACTACCCCTGTCTCAGGATCTGTTGCACCTGTCAGTATCTGCCCCCCTCCCTCCCTAGCAGCCTGGGTCATCTCAGGAGGAGGTTGAGGCAAATGGCGGATTGCTGCAGACCATTATTGAAATGGAATCTCCCTTGAGTGGCACCAACCTATCAGATAAAGATCATGGGAATGCAGGCATGTATCCAGACAGAGAAGTTTCTGCTGACCGTGAGGAGTCCCACATGGACATTAACAGTGCAGAGCAGGAATGTCGCATGAACATTGAAAATGCAGAGCAGGAATGTCGCATGACAAACCAGATTTCAGAGGTTCCTATGCAGCCAGTTAATGTGTCATCTGTCCCAGTTATGAACTATGCTAAGGCTGTGTCGGGACAAAGTCATGCTGCTGCTGGTGGAAGGGAGCCAGTTGTGCGATTTTCATCTAATGCACCTTCTTTCATTAAATGCAGGAATGTGGTACAGCTCAGGTGGGAAGGAGGAGGTATTCCACCTATCAGGAGGGAGGTTGTGGATAAGATCCTAGCCATGGGATTTAAGGAGGAGGATATTTATGCTTTTATCAGTCCGGCTGGTTCCTATGAATATGATTTATCATTTGTGTGTCCAGAGTCGCTGGATCTGTTTTGGGAGCGGTATGAGCGTGTATATAGGGACCAGCAGGACTGGAAGGGGCTTGTCCCCAAAGTTGTCTCATGTCAGCGCTTGATTAAGAATGTGACTATCCTGACTAGGAATGAGTCTATACCCCCCGAGGATTTATGGGTCTGGTTGAGGAGGTTTGGTGAAACATTGTGTCCCCTAAAAAAGATTGAGGATGATAGAGGAATCTGGACGGGTGGGTGGTCGGTGTCAATGAGGTTGAGTGTGTGTGGGAATGTGGTCCAGCATTTGTCCTCCTCTGCCTTAATTGGTAGAGATAGGAGGATTACCGTCTTCTACCCTGGTCAACCTAAGCTGTGCCATAAATGTGGAGTCAAGGGACATTTCTCCTCTAAATGTCCAGAACAGAAGTGTTCTTTGTGTCAGGAACTGGGGCATCTGGCCAGGGACTGTAACATCATTAAATGTAACCTATGTGATAAGGTTGGTAACCCTTATAGCCGGTGCCCTGAGGCTTTGCACAATAAGCCAGAGTTAGTGGAGGAATTTTTCCGTCTGGATAGAGAAGAGTCTGGGTTGGCGGTGGTTGTACCAGGGGATCCTAGTGTCTCTGTCCCATCAGAATCTGTGTCTGTGAGGCCCTCTGTGGTGTCAGTGTCCCCCCAGTCTGTGGTCTCCCAGTCAGTGTCAGAAAGTGTGGTTGTCAAGTCTGCGTCTGCACCTATTATTTCTCCTAGTGTAGTGAAGGCAGTGGAGGGTGCTGGACCAGAGTGTATGGTGGTGCCAACCCCTCCTGCTCAGCGTAGCAGAAGTGCGGGTGGAGTGAGGGATGGATTGGATGATGGTGGAGGGGGGGGGGAGGAGGGAAGGGAAAGAGGGTGGCTGGTGCAGAATGCAAGGTGAATGATGTGGAAGTCGGGGTGAATGATGGGGGGAGGGGTTAATGGGGGGTTTTGGAATCGCATCCTGATGGCGATTAAATCTCAAAATTTTTCTTAGCCTGGATTGTGTTTAAGTTGAGGTTCGGATTTTGTCAGGGAACGGTTTTCTTTACTTGCTGATGTAAGCACGCTTGTTTTTGTTTAGTAGTTGTTTATTTTTGTGTAAATATGTTTTTATTAATGAACTGTATGTTTGTATGATTTTTTAAAGTTTAAAAAAAGTTTACACTCTAATGTCCCCTCCCCCCACAGTCACACACTATTATTATTATTATACATTTATACTGCTCTGACATATACCGCAGTGCTGTACAGAGAATACTGAGCCAATCACATCAGTCTCTGTACCAGAGGAGCTTACAATCTAATGCTGCCCCCCCCTCACAGTCACATTAGTCTCTGTACAGAGGAGCTTACACTCTAACCCCCCCCCCCCCCCCCCCACCCCTCACAGTCACATCAGTCTCTGTACCAGGAAAAACTCTGGCACACTTTTGGTGAATATTGAATTTGTAGGATTAGATGGAGTTGCTCTCAGCAGTTACTGTATCAGACAAGAGAAGTGTATAGAAGGATAGGGGGGGTCTCTTCTCACCATTGGTCCCAGCATAGGCTCTGTTGAACCCGTTACGATTTATATTCTCGGTTCTCGCACTCTCTGTGCCATGGAAGAGCCTCTTCTCATTGGTCCTGGTGCCATTCTTGGCATTAATACTGTTCTTCTTAATTTGGTAGTTCTGATACAAATGTACGTTCTGTATTCTCTCAATCTGGGAGGAAAGGAAATAAAACAGAATCATCATCTGTGTTCACTGATCAACGTTCCTCAGTCTTGTCTGATATTATGGGAAGTATACCTTCACTGTATGGGATTGTGTCTATATAAAGGGATCTGTGCTGGATGGCAGGATGACACTACTGGGGTGATTGTTGCGGGGGGGGGCGGCAACAAGCAGCGTGATCTAATCATAGGTGAAAGCAGGAACTTTTCTGCAAGGTGCACCTGCTAAGACTAAGGTGTGATGGACCGCCAGACTTCCGTCATGATATAGCTTCCTCCAGTCTGGACCCAGGAACCAAGTATTATAGCTGAGCACCCAAGGACTAGACGACACTAGCTTAGGTGCAAGCTGGAACTGGAACTCATTTTATTGTAAACTCACATAGAATTTAAACAGTACACCAGATCAGGTAAGGGCCTGATCGTGTTATCCTAAGCAATTAGCACATCCAAGGAACAGCCAACATGAACAGTATGCTAATCAACATCCAGCAACTAATGGCTGACAGTGATCGAATATACATGAACTAATTAACAACTAGTCGCCTAGACAAGCCTAGGTGACTCAGGTCATTGTCCACCCAGACAGTTCAGCACCAGTATTCAAGAAGACCGAGGGCTGTCCAAATCTCATTACCCGGCTTTCTTTTCACATACAGCGCCTTGAAAAAGTATTCATACCCCCTGAAATGTTCCATATTTTGTCATGTTACAACCAAAAACGTAAATGTATTTTATTGGGATTTTATGGGATAGACCAACACAAAGTGGCTCATAATTGTGAAGTGGAAGGAAAATGATAAATGATACAAATAAATATGTGAAAAGTGTGGGGGGGCATTTGTATTCAGCCCCCTTTACTCTGATACCCCTAACTAAAATCTAGTGGAACCAATTGCCTTCAGAAGTCACCTAATTAGTAAATAGAGTCCACCTGTGTGTCATTTAATCTCAGTATAAATATAGCTGTTGATGTGAAACCCTCAGAGGTTTGTTAGAGTGTGTGTGTATATGTGTGTGTGTGTATATATATATATATATATATATATATATATATGATCATTACACCAGGGTCCCCAGAGAGCTCTCCTTACATCAGGGTCCCCAAAGAGCCCCCCTTACATCAGGTTCCCCAGAGAGCCCCCCTTACATCAGGTTCCCCAGAGAGCCCCCCTTACATCAGGTTCCCCAGAGAGCCCCCGTTTACATCAGAGTCCCCAGAGAGCTCCCCCTTACATCAGGTTCCCCAGAGAGCTTCCCCTTACATCAGGGTCCCCAGAGAGCCCCCGTTTACATCAGAGTCCCCAGAGAGCTCCCCCTTACATCAGGTTCCCCAGAGAGCTTCCCCTTACATCAGGGTCCCCAGAGAGCCCCCCCTTACATCAGGTTCCCCAGAGACCCCCCTTACATCATGGTCCCCAGAGAGCCCCCCCTTACATCAGAGTCCCCAGAGAGCTCCCCCTTACATCAGATTCCCCAGAGAGCCCCCCTTACATCAGGTTCCCCAGAGAGCTCCCCCTTACATCAGGGTCCCCAGAGAGCGCCCCCTTACATTACGGTCACCAGAGAGAGGGCGGGCAGTAAGAGGTGATGTAATTTCTCTGCTGCCCGTGGCTGCACAGCGAGAGCTGAACAGTGGTAATACAGGGTGGTCGGAGAAAGATGATGACTTCTCTCGTTCGGCCGGCTCTCCCGTGCCACTTGCCTGGGCTCCGGCTCTCCCGTGCCGCTTGCCTGGTCTCCGGCTCTCCCGTGCCGCTTGCCTGGTCTCCGGCTCTCCCGTGCCGCTTGCCTGGTCTCCGGCTCTCCCGTGCCGCTTGCCTGGTCTACGGCTCTCTCGTGCTGCCCGCCGCATGGCTGCAGAGTTGCCACAGCTCGGTAGCGGGCCGTGGCCCTGTTGTTGTGAACCCCTGGGACTCGGGGCTATGGGCCCCAGATTCAGGGACTATAGCCCCAAAAGCCACCCCCTAGCGACGCCACTGGCTGCAACATTGTGCCGAGTGCACTCCTGCAACCGCCACAAGTGAAGACGAGCCCTTCAATTCCCTGTCAGGTGGAGCAATCTCCGCCCAACAGGCGTTCCCTAGTCCATCCCGGCGTGACGTCACTGAGAGGCCGGCCAGGAGGTCGGAGTGGAGAGGAGCGTAGAGTGCTGCCGGGGCTGCGAGTGTGATCTAGAGGAGGAGGAGGAACCAAGCAATAGTAAGCCATCTGCAGGTGAATACATTAACTCCTTTTTTGTGGGAGGGTCTGAGGGGTGGTCAATAAATTGCCAATGGTACTTTTGTAATATGCATGAAGGGGTTAATGTGTATTGGCTGCATTAGTGACGTCAGTGTTAATTAACCCCTTCATGTTGCATATTACAAATATCATTGGTAATTAACCACTTGCCAACCCGTCGCAGTACATATACTGCGACGGGGAGGCAGCAACAAGCACTGCGATGTACCCGTACGTCACTGCCTGTTTCAGCCTAGGGTCACACTGTAGTGCGCACAGACAGTGCATGTGATTTGTACCCGCACTGCAGTGCCGATCACATGTGATGTCAGAGAGGTTCATTCGGTTGGTCGCAGGCTGGTTGGTAAGTTGAGCACGGAATTTCTTTGGTTTTATTCGACATGCGTTTGCCCTTCCAGGGCTCCTTGCTGTGAAGACCAGTTATAGGTGGGGGCAGTGACCTTTTTTTGTATGTGATGTCTGTGCAATGCGAATTCAGCCATACAGTTGTAGCATTGGATTTGCACAAGAATGGTGCAGGGACTTTTTTTTTTTTCTGCACTAGAATCAAATCGCATCGGTGTTCTCACCCATGCGATCCGATTCCTGTCCGAATTCACAGTTTGCACTGCAATCTGCAAACTGATCTGGGGGTGTCATCAACATTGTATTGACACCCGCGGCGGTTCGCAAAGGGCGGGTGAGCTGCCTGCGGGAGAGATGCGAAGCGGGAACCGGCGCTGGAATCGCGCTGGTTCTCACATCGCTACAGTGTGAACCTGGGCTTGGGGTTTCGGCTGCATGCCCCCGCCCGCCTACTCCCCCGTGATTTGACACATTGGGAGTCTGTCAGTAGATCCCAGCCAATGATTCATGAACGGGACCTACTGACTGGCTGTGTCCAATCACAGCCCAGAGCCCTGTGTTGACAATCAACACAGGGCTCTGTACAGAGGGAATGTTCGCTTGCAAAGCAGGGAAAATAAACAAATCAGTCTATGGTAAAAATCAGTACACAGTACACACATTACATATTGTTAGGCACACAATTAACCCCTTGGATGCCCCTAGAAATTAACCCCTTCTCAGCCATTGCCATTAGTACAGTGTCGGTGCATATTATTAGCACGGATCAGTGTATAAGGCTACATTCAGGACCTAGGTGTTCCGGAGCTTCTTTTGGGCAACAGGTGTTGCGCAATTTTGTCGTGATTTGTCGGGGGACAATTGCCACAAAATCGCACCGGAATTGGGGTGCCGTCTGTGCGTCGATTTGGGAATGGTGGGCAAAATCACAGCGATTCCGCACGCGATCCGGAACGCCTAGGTGTGAACTGAGCCTCAGTGTCTCACCGGGATCCACTATAAGTCGCTCCTTTTTTACAACGGGGGGGGGGTGCAGTTTGTCATCTGCGCCCTGAGCACCGGATGACCTTGTCCCGGCAAAAACTGCATGCAAAAAAAGTAAAACGAGGAAATAAGAAGTACAAAGATTGTAATAAAACATGTGAGAGCCGCAACCCGGTAAGTCTGAACCCAAGACTTACACGTCCCCCCCGCCGTAATGGGCCATTCCCAGTTGGCGCCTATTATGGAGAAACGCGTCAGCTGGAGTTGGCTGGCAAGAAATGCGGCTATGCTTGTTGTTGTTTGTATTATTCGCTGTTTTTTAACTTCAAAAGTGTAAGTGCAATATGCGCTTTTAATGCCTGGTTTTAGCTTCCTAGTCAGTTGATGAACACTCTATTACCAAAAGTATTGGGACGCCTGCCTTTACACGCACATGAACTTTAATGGCGTCCCAGTCTTAGTCCGTAGGGTTCAAAATTGAGTTAGCCCCACCCTTTGCAGCTATAACAGCTTCAACTCTTCTGGGAAGGCCAACCACAAGGTTTAGGAGGGTGTCTATGGGAATGTTTGACCATTCTTCCAGAAGGGCATTTGGTCAGGCACTAATGTTGGACGAGAAGGCCTGGCTCACATCTAATCCCAAAGGTGTTCTATCAGGTTGAGGTCAGGACTCTGTGGAGGCCAGTCAAGTTCCTCCACCCCAAACTCGCTCATCCATGTCTTTATGGTCCTTGCTTTGTGCACTGGTGCGCAGTCATGTTGGAACAGGAAGGGGCTGTTCCCACAAAGTTGGGGGCATGAAATTGTCCAAAATGTCTTGGTATGCTTTCAGTTTGTATGCAATCAGGCCGGTCTAAATCTAAAGAAAATTGTATATGGTATGGCCAGTACACAAGGCTACTTTTTAAAAGAAATCTCTGGATTGAAGGTGAACATTTCAGTGAAAGCTGGTTTTCTTATTTAGATCTTTTCATGGTGTTTTATTATTTTTATTTTTTTATCTTATTTTTTGGCTGCTTTTCTGTTTTAAAGTAAAACATCACTGCCATTCCAAATAATAATATATCATTGATACACAAGCCCAATTAAATGTTACCAGACTGTTTACATTTTCATTTGCAGAAGCTATGACTTTTTATGACTACCATGAAAATTCTCCTTCTTGACCCAGCATGCCCCCTTTTCAATGACATCATAAGTTGCCAGGTGATGTTATTTGATGGCCTCACCCCTTAGTTTATTTAGCGGTGGGAGACACCCACAATCAATGCCCAGGGTTGTGGGGAAGAGACCCTCTTCCCCATCAACATGGGGACAAGGTGCGTTGGGGGGGGGGGTAAGTCTCCCTGTCCCCAGGAATCACCCCATGTTGAGGGCATGTGACCCCTTTCCTGACCTAAGGGTCTGCTATGGATTTTGGGGGAACCCCACAATGTTTTTTTAAAACATTTTGGCATGGGATTCCCCTTAAAATCTATACTAGACCCAAAGGGTCTGGTATGGATTGGTTGGGGGACCCCAGGCTGGGTTTTTTTCTTCTATTTTAACCACATGCCGACCGGGCCATAGCTGAAAGACGGCTACAGTGCGGTCAACTTATTCTGGGAGGGCGTCCATGGACGTCCTCACAGAATCGAGCTCCTGCACGCCCCCTGGGTCACGCACCCTGGAATGTCCATGATCGTCGGTTCGTCCGGACACGGTGCGTCATGGAACGGGGTAAAGGGCCAATGACAGCGACCTTTTACCACGTGACCGCTCCGTCCAATGATGGAGCGATCACTTGTCAACAAACTGGAGCTTGTCTGGTGCAGCTCCTCCCCTCTCCTCACACCGATCAGTACAGTGTGCGAGGAGAGGAGGGAGCTGGGTGCAGCAATGCTGTGGGTTGTCTCTGGAGTGCCCACAGTGCAGATCTGTCTACATCCAGGCTCCATATGTGCCCATCCATGCCCTAAATGTACTCATCCATGCTCCATGTGCCCATCCATGCCCTAAATGTACTCATCCATGCTCCATGTGCCCATCCATGCCCTATATGTACTCATCCATGCTCCATGTGCCCATCCATGCCCTATATGTACTCATCCATGCTCCATGTGCCCATCCATGCCCTATATGTACTCATCCATGCTCCATGTGCCCATCCATGCCCTATATGTACTCATCCATGCTCCATGTGCCCATCCATGCCCTATATGTGCCCATCCATGTTCCATATTTGCTCATTCATGCTCCATCCATCCCTGGCTCATCCATGATCCATCCACCACTGGCTCATCTGTGATTCATCCATCCCTGGCTCATCCATGCTCCATCCATCCCTGGCTCATCCGTGATCCATCCATCTGTGCTCCATCCATCCCTGGCTCATCCATGCTCCATCCATCCCTGGCTCATCCGTGCTCCATCCATCCATGCTCCATCCATCCCTGGCTCATCTGCGATCCATCCATCCCTGGGTCATCCATGCTCCATCCATCCCTGGCTCATCCGTGATCCATCCATCCATGCTCCAACCATCCCTGGCTCATCTGTGATCCATCCATCCCTGGCTCATCTGTGATCCATCCATCCCTGGCTCATCTGTGCTCCATCCATCCCTGGCTCATCTGTGCTCTATCCATCCCTGGCTCATCTGTGCTCTATCCATCCCTGGCTCATCTGTGCTCTATCCATCCCTGGTTCATCCGTGCTCCATCTGTACTCCATCCATCCCTGGCTTATCCATGCTCCTCCATGCTTATCCATGCCTATCCACGGCTCATTCTTGCTCATCTATGCCTCTGTGCTCATCCATGCCACTGCAGTGCTCATCCGCGCCACATCCATGCCACATTAGTTCTCATCCGTGCCACATCAGTGCATATCCATGCTGCATACTTGCCACTACAGTGCCCATCAGTCTCTCACGAAAGTGTAATAGGTAGTCAAATTTGATTTGAAATGTATGTCCCTGACGGTGCTCCCTGCATGTTTGGCCTCTGTATGTGGCCAGGCTGTGTAAAAATCTCCCACATGTGGTCTCACCGTACTCAGGAAGAGTAGCAGAATATATTTTGGGGTGTCATTTTTGCAATGTACATGCTATGTGTTAGAAATATCTTATAAATGACCAACTTTGTGTAAAAAAAATGTGTTATTTTCTTTCCATGTTTTCCAAAAACTTGTAAAAATTACACATTCAAAAGACTCATTATGCCTCATAGACTATACATTGGGGTGTGTACTTTGCAAAATGGTGTCATTTTGTGGACGTTTCCATTGTCCTGGTGCTCCAGGGCCTTCAAAAGTGTAAGAGGTAGTCAAAAAAGTTAAATGTGTCATTTATGTCTCTGGAACGCCTGAAGGTGCTCCCTGCATGTTGGGCCCCTGTAAGTGGCCATGCTGTGTAAAAGTCTCACACATGTGGTATCGCCATACTCAGGAGGAATAGTAGAATGTGTTTTGGGGTGTCATTTGTGGTATGCATATGCTGTGTGAGAGAAATAACCTGTTAATATGACAATTCTGTGAAAAAGAAAAAAGAAAATCTTCATTTTACAAAGAATTGTGGGAAAAAATTACAGCTTAAAATAACTCAGCATGCCTCTTACTAAATACCTTGAAATGTCATATTTCCAAAAAGGGGTCATTTGGGGGGTATTTGTACTTTCCTGGCTTGTTAGGGTCTCAAGAACCACAGCACCACAGCTTGTAGACTCTATAACTTTCACACGGACCAAAAAAAATGCACTTATTTGGGTTATTTTTACCAAAGAAATGTAGCAGTATAAATTTTGGCCAAAATTTATGAAGAAAAATTTCTAATTTGCAAAATTTTCTAACCGAAACAAAGAAAAATGCATTTTTTTTTACAAATTTTCATTCTTTTTCCATTTATAGTGCAAAAAATTAAAAACCCAGAGGTGGTCAAATACCACCAAAAGAAAGCTCTATTTGTGTGAAAAAAAGGACAAAAATTTCATGTGGGTAGCATGTTGCCTGACTGAGTAATTGTCATTCAAAATGTGAGAGCTCTGAAAGCTGAAAATTGATCTGGTTAGGAAGTGCCTGGTGGTCAAGTGGTTAAATGCCAGCAATTCTTTTCACATTGAGTCATGGTTGTTAGGGACGTGGCAGCTGCTGGCACCTTAACAACCTTGTCAGAATGTTTATACTGAAATAATAAAACAGTATGGTATTTATGAAATTATCCAAATCTTTGTTTTGGGAGACTTTACATTTTTCCACAAATACAAACTAGTAATTCAAGTTTGTTTATCCAGGCAATTTTGAAGACAATTGACACAAATGATATGCTAAAAATATATATTTTATTAACTAAAATACAGTGTAAAATAATATCAGGTATAAGGATGTACTTTTAAATACTTTTAAATATCAAAGAATTATGATGATACCAATGATATTCACATTTCTACACAAGCTCTTATTACAAAATACCATATTTCAATACTTGAATGATAACTTGTTAAATTTAGACTTGGTTAACCCTTATGCCCCGTACACACGATCGGACTTTCCGACAACAAAATCCATGGGATTCTTTCCGATGGATGTCGGCTCAAACTTGTTTTGCATACACACCGTCACACAATGTTGTCGGAAATTCCGAACGTCAAGAACGTGGTGACGCACAACACGTACGACGAGCCGAGAAAATTTAAGTTCAATAGCTTGCTTTATTCCGAGCATGCGTGGAACTTTGTGCGTCAGAATTGTGTACACAGGATCTGAATTTCCGACAACGGATTTTGTTGTCGGAAAATTTGAGATCCAGATCTAAAATTTTGTGTGTTGGAAATTCCGATGGAAAATGTCCGATGGAGCCTACACACGGTCGGAATTTCCGACAACAAGCTCCCATCGAACATTTTCCATAGGAAAATCCAACCGTGTGTACGGGGCATTAGTGAATAGCTTTTCGTGGCTTCAAGGACTTGTGTAAACAACTGGTGTTGTTTTTGGCACAGTGATTTCTTCTCAAAACAAACAGACCTTCTAACTTACACTTTAAAAATGCACAGACAAAATGTTATATTGTGCACAGGGCTTGATAATCCAATCAAGACTTATTTTTAAAGTTAGAATGAATCTATTTTTTAAAAACACATCGTAACAAAACCATTGTACAGATGTTGGCCTTAGCTTTTTCTAGAGAAACTGTGTATGTCTCTTAATATTTGGAATATAATTATTTCATACTGCAGTTAAAAATAATACAACTCCAATTTGCTCTGCCATATATTTAAATGGTTTTAGTAATGTATATGCAAAAACAATTCAATTACCAAAAAGGTATACATGAAAAGAATAATATATATATATATATATATATATATATATATATATATATATATATATATATATATATATATATATATATATATATATATATATATATATATATATATGTGTATATATATATAATTTACAGTCAGGTCCATAAATATTGGGACATGGACACAATTCTAATCTTTTTGGCTCTATACATCACCACAATGGATTTGAAATGAAACGAACAAGATGTGCTTTATGTGCAGACTTTCAGCTTTAATTTGAGGGTATTTACATCCAAATCAGGTGAACGGTGTAGGAATTACAACAGTTTGTAGATGTGCCTCCCACTTTTTAAGGGACCAAAAGTAATGGGACAGATTAACAATCATCCATCAAAATTTCACTTTTTAATACTTGGTTGCAAATCCTTTGCAATCAATGACAGCCTGAAGTCTGGAACACATAGACATCACCAGACGCTGGGTTTCATCCCTGGTGATGCTCTGCCAGGCCTCTACTGCAACTGTCTTCAGTTCCTGCTTGTTCTTGGGGCATTTTCCCTTCAGTTTTGTCTTCAGCAAGTGAAATGCATGCTCAATCGGATTCAGGTCAGGTGATTGACTTGGCCATTGCATAACATTCCACTTCTTTCCCTTAAAAAACTCTTTGGTTGCTTTCGCAGTATGCTTCGGGTCATTGTCCATCTGCACTGTGAAGCGCCGTCCAATGAGTTCTGAAGCATTTTGCTGAATATGAGCAGATAATATTGCCCGAAACACTTCAGAATTCATCCTGCTGCTTTTGTCAGCAGTCACATCATCAATAAATACAAGAGAACCAGTTCCACTGGCAGCCATACATGCCCACGCCATGACACTACCACCACCATGCTTCACTGATGAGGTGGTATGCTTTGGATCACGAGCAGTTCCTTTCCTTCTCCATACTCTTCTCTTCCCATCACTCTGGTACAAGTTGCTCTTGGTCTCATCTGTCCATAGGATGTTGTTCCAGATTTGTGAAGGCTTTTTTAGATGTTGTTTGGCAAACTCTAATCTGGCCTTCCTGTTTTTGAGGCTCACCAATGGTTTACATCTTGTGGTGAACCCTCTGTATTCACTCTGGTGAAGTCTTCTCTTGATTGTTGACTTTGACACACATACACCTACTTCCTGGAGAGTGTTCTTGATCTGGCCAACTGTTGTGAAGGGTGTTTTCTTCACCAGGGAAAGAATTCTTCGGTCATCCACCACAGTTGTTTTCCGTGATCTTCCGGGTCTTTTGGTGTTGCTGAGCTCACCGGTGCGTTCTTTCTTTTTAAGGATGTTCCAAACAGTTGATTTGGCCACACCTAATGTTTTTGCTATCTCTCTGATGGGTTTGATTTGTTTTTTCGGCCTAATGATGGCTTCACTGATAGTGACAGCTCTTTGGATCTTATATTGAGAGTTGACAGCAACAGATTCAAAATGCAAATAGCACACTTGAAATGAACTCTGGACCTTTTATCTGCTCCTTGTAAATGGGATAATGAGGGAATAACACACACCTGGCCATGGAACAGCTGAGCAGCGAATTGTCCCATTACTTTTAAAAAGTGGGAGGCACACATACAAACTGTTGTAATTCCTACACCGTTCACCTGATTTGGATGTAAATACCCTCAAATTAAAGCTGAAAGTCTGCAGTTAAAGCACATCTTGTTCATTTCATTTCAAATCCATTGTGGTGGTGAATAGAGCCAAGAAGATTAGAATTGTGTCGATGTCCCAATATTTATGGACCTGACTGTATATAATATAGAAAATTAATATTTTAACGATGGTCTATGAAACTTTGGTTTTGAGAAGTATCAGGTTATGAGTCCCCCAGGACTTCTTTTCAATATGCCTATATCTCTGCGTTATCTCCTCCTCCTCCCGTCTTACAAGACTCTCTCTGGCTTTTCTTTAGATTTTAGAATCCTCTAATCTCCTATCTTCCTAGCATGCTATGTGTAACCACTTTTATCCCACCCAAAAAGTGGGTGTGTATGTCACTACTACGTAATAGATGGTGTAAAATGACGGGGTGTTCCCATGTTACCATAATAACCACGTATGTGCGGCCATCTTGAATTCTTAATATTTTCACCACCAGGGGCAGTGTTGTATAAGAAATTACTTTAAATGTTATTTTTGTTTATGTCTAAGTCAATTTCTGAAAACCCTTGACTTAGACTTAGCAGAAAACTATTAATTGTCTAAAGTTGACAATCATGTGCCAATTTCCTCCAGACACTGTAGAGCCCTTTTGAAATATATGGGGTGAGATCTCCCCGCACAATTAGCTTGTATTGTTAAATTCCTAGAAACTCAGATCATTTAAATTTAACCCAGTGTATTATTTCACAAATACAGCTTCTGATATACTTTCAAACTTTTCAGAGGATCTCATATTTGTAACCCTTATCATAATAATATATATATATGCAGAGACGGCTCTTTAATTAGGCAAACTAGGCGGCCGCCTAAGGCCTCGCACTAACAAGGGCCTCGCAGCCGCCTAATCTGCCTGTGAACGAGGGCGTGGTCTCGGCACATGAACTCCTGGCCAGCGGCTCCCCTGCAGCTTGCCACACATTGCTGGTACCTACCGGTACTTTGGATGCCCAGGAAACCAGACCGCTGATCTGCCCACACCAGTTGCAGCATGGATCGCTTCCTAAAGCCAGAACAACCGGCGGCATTTTTCCAAGATGGCGTGGCACCGGTGCCAATGCGGCTCTTAACACAGAGAGAGAGAGAGACGCTCCTGGGGATGATTAAACCATGCTTCGCTACTCTCCTATCAGCAAAATTTCCCCTGCCTTCCGAGATCTCTGTCAGTGTCCACTGACATGAAGGTGGCTCAGGAAGACATACTCAGCATGTCCCCCCCCCCACCCGCAGCCTTAGCCCTTCACAGATGGATGAGCAGGGACCGAACACACTGCTACAGGACATGAGCGAGTAACTTCACCAGAATGACTGGAGCTTCCTTTTACTTCAGACTCTGCACATAAACTATGCAGTCTGGGACATGGGGGAAAAGACAGGGCTAGGGATCTCTCTCTTTTTCACCCCCTCCTCCTCCTCTCCCCTCCTCCTCCTCCTCCTCTCCCCTCCTCCTCCTCCTCTCCTCCCCCCTCCTCCTCCTCCTCTCCCCCCTCCTCCTCCTCCCCCCCCCTCCTCCCAGTGAGGCTGCTCTATGATGGGCACAGTGACGCTAATTAATGGGCACAGTGAGGCTGCATTTTGATGGGCACAGTGATGTGAATGCTGGGCACAGTGAGGCTGCATTTTGATGGGCACAGTGACGTGAATGCTGGGCACGGCGAGGCTGCATTTTGATGGGCACAGTGAGGCTGTATTTTGATGGGCACAGTGACCTGCATTTTGATGAGCCCAGTGAGGCTGCATTTTGATGGACACAGTGAGGCTGCATTTTGATGGGCACAGTGAGGCTGCATTTTGATGGGCACAGTGAGGCTGCATTTTGATGGACACAGTGAGGCTGCATTTTGATGGACACAGTGAGGCTGAATGATGGGCACAGTGAGGCTGCATTTTGATGAGCATTGTGACAGTGATTGATGGGCAGTGAGGCTGTAATTGATGGGCACAGGTGTAAAGACTAGGTAACTGTGGGATGGTGGGAACCCCTCATAATGGGCACAGTGAGGCTGCATTGGATAGACACAGTGAGGCTGCATTTGATGGGCACAGTGAGGCTGCATTTGATGGGCACAGTGGCTGTTATTGATGGGCACAGTGAGGCACAATTTATGGGCACACTGGCTGAAATTGATGGGCACAGTGAGGCTACAATTGATGGGCACAGTGAGGCTACGATTAATAGGCACAGTGAGGCTGCAATTGATGGGCACAGTGAGGCTACAATTGATGGGCACAGTGAGGCTACAATTGAAGGGCAGCGTATCTGCAATTGATGGGCACAGTGAGGCTACAATTGATGGGCACAGTGATGCTGCATATGATGGGCACAGTGAGGCTGCAATTGATGGGCACAGTGAGGCTGCAATTGACGGGCACGGTGAGGCTGCAATTGATGGGCACAGGTGTATCGACTCGGGAACTCAGCACAGGGATGGTGGGAACCCCTCATAATGGGCACAGTGAGGCTGTAATTGATGGGCACAGTGAGGCTGAATATGATGTGCAGTGAGGCTGCAATAGATGGGCACAGTGAGGCTGCAATTGATGGGCACAGTGGCTACAATAGATGGGCACAGTGAGGCTGTAATTCATGGACACAGTAAGACTGCAATTGACGGGCACAGTAAGGCTGCAATTGATGGGCACAGTGAGGCTGCAATTGATGGGCACAGGTGTACAGACTCGGGAACTCGACACAGGGATGGTGGGAACCCCTCATAATGGGCACAGTGAGGCTGTAATTGATGGGCACAGTGATGCTGCATTTGATGGACACAGTGATGCTGCATTTGACGGGCACAGTGAGGCTGTAATTTATGGGCACAGTGAGGCTCTAATTGATGGGCACAGTGATGCTGCATTTGATGGGCACAGTGAGGCTGCAATTAATGTTTTTTTTTCAGAATTTTTCAATTTGTTTGCACCCCACCCAAACTTTTGAAGACTAGCCACCACTGTATTCTAGCCTCTGGCTCTAATCACATCCTTCAAACCCCCCCCCCACCTATTGGAATCCATCCGTCCGGTACCCTGCCTGTAGATAAGGGGGCCAGATGCATGGATGGGGGGGCAGCGCCCGTGTGCCCCTAATAGACGGGCTGCCACTAGTTGTCACCTTGCTGGTGCCCAGATGCTGTACTGGCTGCATATTTCTGACAGGTGAGGAGGGTGCCCTGGAAGTGGTGCTGATCACCTGTGTGCTGGATCCATGCATCTTTCTGCAGCCATTTTTATCACTTGAATTATTTTTTCCCAATATGGGCACGAGTGGGGCCTCATGTCTAAGTTTTGCCTAAGGCCTCACAAAGCCTAGAGCCGCCTCAGTTATGCATTATTGGGTTTTATGAATATCCAGACAATACATTATGAAAATATTATGAAAGATTCACTTATTAATAAAATACATAAACTAATATATGTGACATTATTAGCTTAATTATGTATATAAGTACTTCAATATAATAATACCACATAACTTTGGTTCATATGTTACTTGTACTTGAGTAATAATATAATACGTTTCATTTGGTCGTATTTGAATAAACCCCCTTCTCTCCTTCATGCAAAGAAATTTTAGTTCTGTGAGCTCATGTGAAATATGAGTCTCTTACCATTTTCTTATCTTTAAGTGTCAAAGGCTCCAGATTTATGACCTTGGGTAAAAATACAAACAAGACGTACACAGTCTCCTTGTCAGACAATCTTGAGTAATCATGAACTCCGATTCAACTTTAGAGAGAAAATGGCTTCTCTCGTGTTCATAGCATATGTATGTAAAATATACAATATACAGGCCTTTTTAAATTCTTTTAACCCCAATAATCCTGACAACCTGTTAAAATCCTACTCATTCAATAACTATTGCATGCCTGGACCACTACTTAATTATCATATGCATTTTTTAAATTTATTAATTTCCTTTTGTGAATTGACTTTAACGCCGTTTTATGTGGTATTTGCTGAGCGTTCTCATCGAGTTGCAGTAAATACTGCAAAAGGGTACAGTGAATTGACAGTTACAGGATCGCATGCAGTATTTTGGGAAAATGTGTCCAGACACCTAAATACTGCATGCAATCTGCTTTAGTGAATGGAGCCTATTATGTCTTAACAGAACGGATTTTAACCTTCAGTATTACCTTAATTATTCTCATTTGACACGTCTGTGTGAAGAGTCCCACGACCTCTGAGTAGTCCGAGTTGCTGCTGGTCAATGGTACCACCTTCAGCTGAGTTTTGCCCATATTATCCCAATACGGGGGGGTTACGAGGGACTCTGCTGTAATATGAAGGGTTACATTTTGGGTTCACTGTAGAACACAATTATCACCCATCAGTGTACATTGATATGAATCTCAGAGTGTCGACCAATAGGACACAATCACTGTCACACACTGCAGAATGGATTGCAGGTAACACCTCCCTCAGTCATCGTACTCACCTACTCCTCCACCATGGATGTGCAGCGTTTAGTTTGCCTGCTGTGTATTAGGCTACCGGCAGAGCAAGGAGAGAGCAGTAGGCAGGTGAGACAGTCTGCATGTCCCGCTTTTAGAGCGGACCTGCAAGGATGTAGAGGAGGGAAGAGCAGTGGGCAGATCCAGGTGTGCTGGGAGTGGTCGGGGCCCACTGTCATGCAGGCTCCAATCACAAATGGTGGGGCGCACCCAGCTGTGCAAGGTGGGTGGGAACAGGGGGTGCCGGCAGGGAGCCCTTGGAGGAGACGGAAGAGGAGAAGGTCAGGATGAAGAAGCCCCCCCCCTCTGTGCTACCCCTCCTGGCACCAGACACTCTACACTGACAATATCTGAAGGAGCCGCTGCAGGATAGGTGAGATTTGGGAAGACTGGTGCTTCTCAAGGTGTGTGTGATGCTGCTATCCTCCTGTCCCGCTGCTCTTCTCCTGTCCTTCTGCCCCCCTCCTGTCCCGCTGCCCCCCTCCTGTCCCGCTGCCCCCCTCCTGTCCCGCTGCCCCCCTCCTGTCCCGCTGCTCTTCTCCTGTCCTGCTGCCCCCTCCTGTCCTGCTGCCCCCCTCCTGTCCCGCTGCCCCCCTCCTGTGATGCTGCCCACCTCCTGTCCCGCTGCCCCCCTCCTGGGATGCTGCCCACCTCCTGTCCCGCTGCCCCCCTCCTGGGATGCTGCCCACCTCCTGTCCCGCTGCCCCCCTCCTGGGATGCTGCCCACCTCCTGTCCTGCTGCCACCCTCCTGTGATGCTGCCCACCTCCTGTCCCGCTGCTCCCCTCCTGTGATGCTGCCCACCTCCTGTCCCACCGCCCCCCTCCTGGGATGCTGCCCACCTCCTGTGACTCTGCTCTCCCCCTGTTCCACTGCCCACCTTCTGTGATGCTGCCTTCCTCCTGTCCCGCTGCCCACCTCCTGTGATGCTGCCCCTCTCCTGTCCCACTGCCCCCCTTCTGTGACGCTGCCCACCTCCTGTTCCACTGCCTTCCTCTTGTCCCACTTCCCTCACATGTGCCATTGCCCCCCTCCTGTCATGCTACCCTCCTCTTGTCACACTCCCCCTCCCACCCCAGGAGGATTGTTCATTCCCAAGATGTGTGTGATCAGAGTGACACTGCCCCCCTCCTGTCGCACATACCCATCCTTTTCCACTTGTACCATTGCCCTCCACCTGTCACACTGCCTTATACACACAATGCTCCGACTCTCTGCCCCCTTCCCCTGGATCACACTCCTGCCTTTTACACAGACTCATCTTCAGATCTCACCTCCTTCTCCAGCGATGTGCTCGAGCTCCATGTTACCTCCCACAGTCTGGGCCTCACCTTCCGCTCTCTGCACTACTCCCGGCGTCTCCTTCTCAGTTCACAGGAGCCGGAACTACAGATGAGGCATCAGGTATCATAGCGCGCTGATAGTATTGACTGTCAGCACGCATTGAGAACAACACTGGAAGCAACATTGTGCGCTATACATCCACCACAATGTTGATTTGCATCCAAACTCCTGGGGACCACCAAAATTTGTTCATGGACCATCAGTGGTCCATGGACTAGTGGTTGACGTCAGCTGTATTGGGAGACTGCCATGTAAAGTCTATGGGCATGTTTAATCTGGAGGTCTGCATCATCCTGTATCTTGGCCATCCAGATTCTCAGCATGAAAACCTTTCTACAGCATTATATAGGGAGCCCTCACTTGTGTGACCACTAAGAGCTCCCAAGGCTGGCAATTCATTTATATTTCTATTCGTTAGAGCTAATAATGAACAATATTTATCTCATCACTTAAGAATATCTGAAGACGAAAGAATGGAAATTACCATTTTTTGGATTCCTTTGAAGCTTAATTGTGTTTCCATTGGAATTGATTGCTTTTTCTCGCTCTGTAATTGCCTTGCATTTTATACCGGCGATATGAATATCCACAGCACTGCTGTTAGTATAAGCCTTTTCCAGCTCCAAGTTGGTATTTGAGTCGAAGGGAATAAAGTTGGTGCCTTTGTAATATCCCCACTCCACCACGTTACCGCACAGCTCTGCCTCTCGTTCTCGTGTCTTCTTATCTCGCACAACTTTTATCATCTCCTGGATTTTATTACTGACGTCCATAACATTCTTGGCGTGGCCTGTCACCCCAATGGTGGACTGTGGTGAGTCAAACATAATACAAACTCCATGTTCCCTTTGAAGCTGAGCAAGAATGCCATGGTCCTTATCATCTAAGTCCTGTATCCAGGTATCTGTGATAGTATTGTCATGCTGATCCTTTGTTATGAGATCTTGGAGCCAGTCCGAGGCCACTTTCACAGATTCACGGCTTTCTGCACAAAGGTGGATAATGGCTGGCTCAATGTTTTCTCTCAGCTCAAAAACATTGGGTTCTTCTTCTTCCTCTTCTTTACCGTCGTTGTTCTGATCAGATTGGCTTGTACCAAAAATGGCCGCTATAACAGAGAGTAAAGAATATCGGGGTAAGACATAAAGCAATAACAGTGTACCCAGGTGCTGGCCCTTTTAAGAAAGCGAAAGTTAAGATGAACTTCACCAGATTGTTATTGTGTGACAAAAAGTCCTCTTCTAATTGGTCAACTTTGTACACTGAGGAGAAGATGCTGTTGAGAAGGGAATTATGGGAGGTGTAGTTTTATTATGCATAGGTGAAACCGCTTCCCCTGCTGGGGGGAAACTACAGTTTCCAAGTGTCTGGCAACCTGGGAGGTAAAGTAGGAGGATTTTTGTGAACTGTTCTGGGAGGTTTGGGGGCACTTGGCACCAAACCAGAATAGGAAGCAGATGTCCAGCCAGGGCAGAGTGGTGAACCCTCTGTGCACTTGCTCACTAGCGTAGCCTTTCCATAGAGTTCCAGCAGTACAAAGCAGGTTCACCGGTCTCCATTCTGCATCTCCAAAAGTACAGAGTGGGTTTCGCTAGTCTCCATTCTGCATCTCCTGTGGCAGAGAGTGGGTTCGCCAAAGCTCAAGACATCAATCCATGAGGGACCCCTTCATCCCAAGCACCTACAGCTGAGGTGCAGAGTTGGTGAGAGGGTTGTCAACCCATTGCATGCATTGTACAGCAGAAACTGAAACTTTAGATCAATACAGTCTTACCCTCCTGCTTTCTGGGAATCACAGAGCCTAGTCAGCACTGCTACATTTCCACCCTCCCTAAACTTATTGTATCACTACTACTGGTTTGTGACTGGTTTGAGTCTGGTGGGAGTGAACCACTTCAGATGCCTCCTCTATAGTTGACCTCCTGACTGAAAGCAGGCGGAAATCACCAAGTTCCACCAACTGCACCACCACCATAAGGGCCCCAACAAAGCCAGCAGAAACAGTTATTGTAGGACTATCCCATCCTTCCTCATAACAATTTGCACAGACTTTATCATCCTACCCTTCCTACTGAGGATTGCTTTATTTTATACTATCCTTTGCCAAGCTGCTCTTGCTGCATTCTTTGTGACCATTACAGTTTAACCACTTCCCGCCCAAGGAAGTAAAAGCCATCATAGCAGCTGTTTAGTCCCTTGATTGCTTTTAAAGGTTTTTTTCCCCTCCCGCCTCCCCCTGGTGCTTCTCCCGGCCCCCCCATGTGTTTTATATATAGTGTCCATCTCACTTGGTGTTGCTTATCTTATTGAATAGGGGTGTTGCAGGAATGGCAGATGAGATATATCAATTATCCTGGGGAACAAACCAGTTTAGGAGGGCTTATCCATTCAGTGACTCCTTCGGGAGTACGCTACAACAGAACTTGTGTACAATGTAGAAGGACAGTTATACATAAAGGAAGACTTCCTGTCTGATAGATTGTTGTTAATGGTAAAGGAAGTCAGTGAAACTTTCTGTCTCCTAGTTATAAGTCTGATCAAATCAATTACAATGCTAATTCCAGAACTTGTGTGCTATCAGGAGATCTTCATTTACAGAGATGACATGAGCAGCTGACACCGGGGAACAACTTGCAGCCTTATCCAAAGAACATCCCTGAATGATCGGCACAGTAAAGTAGAAAAAATTCTGGCACTTACATGTGATCCAAGAAAAAAAAAGCTGTTGTTTGGCTGCAGGTGGTGGCTCCTTCTTCTTCATACTGTCATGGAAAACTTTTAACATTTGTGGCTGGAATATTACCATCGTCACATGTTGGACAGTCACGGCTGATTTAGATTTGACAAAATCCACCACAGCGTCTAGAATTGCATCAGCCACTGCCGAAGAGGACACAGCGCCGACACCTGGAAAAAGAGAGGGCGAGAGAAGAAGAGAGTGACTAAGAGTTCACATTATGACGGACTTCCCCATCCTCCTCACCATTGTTCAACAAGCAGTTCAATGTGGCTAATCCTATCAGCTAAAAACGACAAAAACAATACTGCATTTCAGAGGCGTCACTAGAACCTTCAGAACCCCGGTGCAAGAAACCATGAAGGGCCCCCCTGACCCCCTCCCCCTCCAATGCCCCAGCAGAAGTCCATTTGTGACGAAACCGGTCGGGCGGAGATACACAGACCTGTGATTGCGCTTTTCCGTATCTGTTACCGGTTGCTGCTGTTTACAATTTTGCCTGTACTTTTTTGGAAACGTGTAAGTGCAATATTTAGCTCAATAATTTCCCTGTAAGAGGTTTTACACTATCAGAGCCCCTTTTTTCTTTATTTGGTTTATCGCTGGAGTATTGGGATGACCAGAGACCAGATTAGGAAGAGCTGTGTTTAGGATGCACACCATCTGCTTTGTCTTCCCTGGATATTCATCAGTGGTGCATTTACCTAGGCTCATGTGACCTTCCATAATTAGAGGGTCCATGCTTTGGGGTAAGAGTACTTCTTAACCTCTGTGTCAGTGGCTTTCACAAAGTGGAGGATTCCCTTTTCAACCTACAGTACATTCACAAGCACTCCTATGATGGGTTTCTTTAGTTTGTTCCACTTTCATCTGGCTTTTTAATCTCAGCCATTGTGCTTTTGGACTTTAAGATTTCTTAATTGCATATTTTGTTATAATTATTTGTTTTTTCTTGCCTTTTGATAATAATAAACTTTGCTGTTTAAATCTTGCAATTTGGACCTTTACTGGAGGGCAAAAAAGCAGGACCTTCAGGTCTGGTATGGATTTTAAGGGGAACCCCATGCCAAAATGTAAAAAAAACAGTGTGGGGGTCCCCATCAAAAAAACAATACCAGACTCTTATCAGAGCATGCAGCCTAGCAAGCCAGGAAATGGGTGGACGCCCCCCCCCCCCACCTGAACCATACCAGGTCACATGCCCTCAACATGGGGGGGGGGCGCGTTGGGCTAGCATCTTGTCTCCATGTTGATGGGGACAAGGGCCTCTTTCCCACAACCCTGGACTAGTGGTTGTGGGGGTGACTTATAGGAATGTGGAAGCCTCCTTTAACAGGGGGCCCCCAGATGCCACCCTCCCCCATGTGAATGAGTAGGGTACCTCTACTCTTTCACCAAGAAAGTGTAAAAAGTAAAAGAAAAAACATGTGTTTTGACAATTCTTTTATTTAAAAAAAACAAAATATTTCCCCTAACGTCGATGACAATGTCCACTGCCGACCCCAAAAAAAAGAAAAAAGCTCTAAACCTGATGAAGGCTCCCGCTGTCTGACAGTGCTTAAATAACAAAGGGGCAGGGCCACCCAATGTCGGCATTGGGTGGACCTGCCCCTTAGTTATTTAGGAACTGTCAGACGGCGGGAGCCATCATTTTTTATTTCTATTTTTTCAGTTCGGCGGTGAGTGTCGTGATTGACTATGTATCTACACCGAGGGACATTATATTTAGATTTTTTACTTTTTAATAAATGAATTGTCAAAAACGTGTTTTTATTTACTTTTTTACACCTTTTTGGTGAATGAGTAGGGGTACTATGTACCTTATACTCATTCACATGGGGGCGGGATCTGGGGGCCCCTTTGTTAAAGGGGGCTTCCAGGTTCCCATAAGCCCCCTGTCCATAGACCCCCACAACCACCAGCCGGGGTTGTGGGGAAGAGGCCTTTGTCCCCATCAACATGGGGAGAAGGTGCTTTGAGCTGCAGGGCTTGATATGGATTTGGGGGGGACCTAAAATTTTGCTGTGGGTTTTTTTTCTGCGTTTTTCCTTGCCGGCATTCTTTTGCTTACATTTCAGCTGTCAGTGGTGAAGCCCGCTGACAGCTGATGTGTCATTGGTTGTTAAGAATGCGGCTTCCCAGGCCACTCCTTAACAACCAGCTATCCTTCATACAGAATTCAAATCGCTCCCAAATGTATGATTTGTTAGAAAACTAATATATGGAACGAAATGAAATGAATTTCAACTAAATTCCTTTACTATTTAATTCAGAGATTCAGATACATTCGAATCTCTGAGTAACCAAAAATTCTATTACTCTAACTTTCGCACAAACTAAGTAATATACACTTATTGGGATTTTTTTTTACCAAAGAAATGTAGCAAAATACATATTGGCCTAAATTTATGAAGAAATTAGATTTTATTGGATATATTATATAGCAGAAAGTAGAAAATATCTTTTTTTTTTCAAAAATTTTCTGTCTTTTTTTTTCATTTATATAATAGGGCCGTATACCAACATGATAGAGACCCCAAACACACCTCCAAGACCACCACTGCCTTGCTAAAGAAGATGAGGGTAAAGGTGATGGACTGGCCAAGCATGTTTCCAGACCTAAACCCTATTGATCATCTGTGGGACATCCTCAAACGGAAGGTGGAGGAGCGCAAGGTCTCTAACAACCTGTGAAGCTCTGGTGACCTCCATGCCCAAGAGGGTTAAGGCAGTGCTAGAAAATAATGGTGGCCACACAAAATATTGACACTTTGGGCCCAATTTGTAGATTTTCACTTAGGGGTGTACTGACTTTTGTTGCCAGCGGTTTAGACATTAATGGCTGTGTGTTGAGTTATTTTGAGGGGACAGCAAATTTACACTGTTATACAAGCTGTACACTCACTACTTTACATTGTAGACAAGTGTCATTTCTTCAGTGTTGTCACATGAAAAGATAGAAGAAAAGATTTACACAAATGTGACTGAGGGGTGTACTTACTTTTGTGAGATTGGCCACTGCTTATGCGTGGGGTTGGCACTGTAGTTGGGCTTTTAAATATTAAGATTATTTGGTGGCGTTTATTATCTGGACACCTTATGCACTAATACGTCTAGACTGAAAAAATTTAAAACAATTCTCCTTTCCAAATTGTCTGAATAATGCCCAGGAAAATGATAGCTGGAGATGAAACATTTGAATACAATTGGATGGCTATGGGAGATGGCAGACAGTTTGTATTTCAGACACAGATAACTCGGGATCTCCGAGAGTCTCTCACCTGTCCCCATGGCCGGGAAGGCCACCGAGGTCGCTCGTTGTCTCTCACACATGTGCAGGGCTACTGTTATGCATTGCCTTATTAAATGTGGTTGACTTTGGCCATAAATATGTATTATATTCGTACAATGGAGGTTTCCTCCTTGTGTGACCACGTACCCATTGTTGGGTTGGGTTCCTGGAAAAAAAAGATAAATATTTAGGCAATGATGTAGAAGCTCATCTTTGGACATGGGGATCTACTAGTGAAAATCACATAAATACAGAAAGAAACCCGAAAAGCCTGTCAGGTAGGTGCAACATGGTGTGGTGGGCAGTAAGTACTAGACATGTGCAACTCATTTAGTTCCAAATTCGTTTTTCGTCATAATTCGGCATATTTGTTAATTCGGAAACATCCAAATTACTGAAAAACCATTTAACAAATTTTTCCGAAAATGAGTTTTTTAAAAGAACGAAAATCCGAAATTCGAAAGAACAAAAATAAGAACAAAAATCTGAAAATTCGAAAGAACGGAAATCTGAAAATAAGAATGAAAATCCGAGAATTTGAAAATCCAAAAGAATAAAAAACATTCGGATAATTTCTATTATAACTAAATTATTACGTTTGTTAACCATTATCATAGTTTATTATTATTATTATTATTATTATTATTATTTATTATTATTAATAATAAAAAAATTATAATAATATTAATAATAAAAACTATAATAATAATTATAAACTATTAAAATTTTAGGTATTGGTATTTCCTTTCAAATTTGGCTGCCTCTGCTAGTGAACGTAATGAATACAAATTTATCAGAATTTATGACTTTTCGAAATAACGAATACCGCATCTATACGAATAGAATGTACCGAATTCGATTTTTTTTCTGAATTTATTTAAAATAATACATTTTGATCATAACGAATGATCTGAAAAATGAAAAAAAAAAAACAACGAATAAAACGAAAATGAAAAATAACAATAATTTTTCGGCAGTGCACGTGTCTAGAGAGTCCCAATTTGCCAAAAATTATGTATTGTACAAACAGGCCCGGTGGGAAGGCTCACCTGACCAGGAACACTTATGCCACGTACACAGGATCGGACTTTCCAACAACAAATGTTCGATGGGAGCTTGTTGTCGGATATTCCGACCGTGTGAAGGCTCCATCGGACATTTTCCATCGGAATTTCCGTCACACAAAATTTGAGATCTGGTTCTCAAATTTTCTGACAACAAAATCCGTTGTCGTAAATTCCGATCGTGTGTGCACAATTCCGACGCACAAAGTGCCACGTATCAAGCAGAAGAGCCGCACTGGCATTTTTCTCTGCTCGTCGTATGTGTTGTACGTCACCGCGTTCTTGACGTTCGGAATTTCCGACCAACTTTGTGCGCCTGTGTGTATGCAAGACAAGTTTGAGCCAACATCCGTTGGAAAAAAAACATGGATTTTGTTGTCGGAAAATCCTATCGTGTGTACGAGGCATTACAACTTGCTCTCCACCAAACCCGCTGTGTGTAATGGATGTGCACAGAGCAGCCCGGATCCTCTCCTTCTCGGGTCCCTCTTCTGTGCTCCTGGCCCCTCCCTCCTGTTGAGTGCCCCCCACAGCAAGCAGCCACGTCCTTAACAACCGATAAATCATTCAGCTGTCAGTGGGGTTCCCCTTTGACAAACTGGACAATTTTCCTGACAAATGTGGTGCTGTCAAAAAAACCCCAAAAAAAACCATTGTTTTGTTTTGTATCTTTCTGTTTATTCATCTACAGATCAAAGGGATGAACTTCAATCTGCAAAAGAAGTCAGTTTAACCACTTCCCGCCCACCAAATAGCAAAATGGCGGTTGGAAAGCGGTTCTGTTATCCTGACTGGGCGTCATATGACATCCAGCAGGATAAGTTGTGATCGCACATCCCTTTCTAACCAATGAAACCACAAAGCTCCTGATTGACTCCCTGGTTATCTCTCGCCTTGACTACTGCAACTCCCTCCTCATTGGCTTACATTTAAATAGACTCCTCCCACCTTCAGTCCATCAAGAATGCTGCTGCCAGACTCATCCACCTTACAAACCGCTCAGTGTCTGCTACCCCTCTCTGCCAATCCCTCCATTGGTCTCCATTCAGTGTCTGCTACCCCTCTCTGCCAATCCCTCCATTGGTCTCCATTCAGTGTCTGCTACCCCTCTCTGCCAATCCCTCCATTGGTCTCCATTCAGTGTCTGCTACCCCTCTCTGCCAATCCCTCCATTGGCTGCCACTTGCCCAACAAATTAAATTCAAAATACTAACAATAAGTTACAAAGCCATCCACAATTCTGCCCCCAGCTACATCACTAACCTAGTCTCAAAATACCAACCTAATCGCCGTCTCCGTTCCTCCCAGGACCTCCTGCTCTCTAGCTCCCTCATCACCTCCTCCCATATCCGCCTCCAGGACTTCTCCCGAGCCTCGCCCATCCTCTGGAATTCCCTACCCCAATCTGTCAGACTGTCTCCAAATTTATCCACTTTTAGGCGATCCCTGAAAACTTTCCTCTTCAGAGAAGCCTATCCTGCCTCCATCTAACTGCACTATTTTCTCCATTAGCTCATCCCCCACAGCTATTACCCTTTTGTATAACTTGACCCTCCCTCCTAGATTGTAAGCTCTAAGGATTAGGGCCCTCTGATTCCTCCTGTATTGAATTGTATTGTAATTGTACTGTCTGCCCTCATGTTGTAAAGCGCTGCGTAAACTGTCGGCGCTATATAAATCCTGTATGATAATAACAATTATAATAACGAGGCCGCCGGGGGGGTGGGGCCGAGTCATACACTTGGCGGCTATGGACGCAGACTGTATGACACGGGAGCGCGCCCGCAAGGTAACCCCCTCGGGAGAGCGCTTCACAGATGGGGTTAGCTGTTACGGGGAGGAGCCGCGAGAGCCGCCGGGGGACCCGAGAACAGGAGGATCGGGGCCACTCTGTGCAAAATGACCTGCACAGTGGAGGTAAGTATAACATGTTTGTTATTTAAAAAAAAAAAATTGATCCTTTACAATCAACTTTAAGCAACCTGTCAAGTAAAAAAAAATTTATTTTTTTAATTAAATGTTCCTATAACCTTTAATTTACTCTAATCAGCCCTAATTAACTGCTTATTCTCCTTTTCCATGTAATTATTATTTTCCCGTTGATTTTTAATCTTTTTTGTTCACTTCTATTTTATAAACGAAACTATTAATAATTCAAACTTTTTTTGTTTTTGTTTGCTTTGTTAGTTAATATTTTTTCACCTTTAACATATATTTACATGTTTCACATTGAAAGAAGCACAAAGTTAAAGTGGAGTTCCACCCCAAAAAAATAAAAATTAGTAATGTACTTAAAAAAAAAAAACATTTGGAGAAATTTTTTTTTTTACTCACCTCTAAATGCCTGTTGCTAGGGGGTCCCTCGTAGTCTGCCTCCTTCAGTGCCTGGGCTGGTGACGCCACTTCCCCTCGGCGCAGGAAGGGAGAACGCCTCTCCACCCTCCCTCTTGTCAATCATCTGGGACACGTGACCTGTCAGGGATGATTGCGGAGCCAGTGACAGCGTGCGGCGCAGCTCGCGCGTGCCCGGCTGTGAAGCCACAGCCGGGCGCCCACAGTTAAAATGCCGTCGCCGCCGAGTGGAGGGGGGGCGAGCGGCCCTTAGATCCCTCACATCGCTAGACCCTGGGACAGGTAAGTGTCCGATTAAAAGTCAGCAGCTGCAGTATTTGTAGCTGCTGACTTTTAAATTTTTTTTTTTTTTAAATGGGAACCCCGCTTTAAAAAAAAAATCTAAATGTATTTTATTTGTAAATAACTTTTCAATGCTTTGTACCATTGCTGACAGCAAAACAGTTGCCGGTAGATATCGGTAATTAGTATCGGCGAGTACTGAAAAAAAAAAAGGAACGGTACTCGTACTTATAAAACTTACTTACTTACGTACTTATAAAAAAAATGGAATTGTTGCATCCCTAGTATGAATAATTTACCAAAACTTTCACGTTTTGTTTCATATATTAGAGGTCACATGATCTCCTTCTGTTTTTTTGTCCACATGTAATAAATATATAAAGTTTCTTACCAAGCCTGGCACATTCACGTTCTATATTAGGACCGGCTCCTTCCAGGATGGCTTTGGAGACTCCTGTAACAACACAACATATCAGCTTCAAATTACCAAAACGGGATTCGGCATTTGTCTGGTGAGTAGAACCAGAAACTTTCCTCTACAAGGTCAAAGGAAACAAAGGAAACAAAGGAAACAAAGCCATGAAATAGTGTGTAAGAAATATTTTATCTCTATAAAGTCAACAAGACTCTATATATAGGATCACAGTACATTTGCTTTTAGAAATGTACTAAAATTGTTTTCTTTTTAATCTACATTCATTAGTGAAGGTCTGTGAGCTTTTTATGCTCAATTTATTTCCTTCAAACATTATCCATCAAGTTTGCCCTATGAATAAAGTACAGTGCCCTGAAAAAAGTATTCATACCCCTTGAGATTTCCCACATTTTGTCATGTTACAACCAAAAACGTAAATGTGTTTTATTGGGATTTTATGTGATAGACCAACACAAAGTGGGTTATTTACTAAAGGAAAATCCACTTTGCACTGCAAGTGCACTTGGAAGTAAAGTTGCTGTAGATCCAAGGCGGGCATGCAAGGAAAATAAAAAACAGCATTTTAGCTTGTACATGATTGGATAATAAAATCAGAAGAGCTTCCCCTCATTTCAAATCTACCCCTTAGATTTAGAGCGACTGCACATCCAAGTGCGCTTGCAGTGCAAAGTGGATTTGCCTTTTTCGTAAATAACCCCCAAAGTGGCTCATAATTATGAAGTGGAAGGAAAATGATAAATGATACAAATAAATAAGTGAAAAGTGTGGGTGTGGGGGGGGGGGACATTTGTATGGCGCCCCCCGGAGTCAATACTTTGTAGAACCCCCTTTCTCTACAAGTCTTTTTGGGGATGTCTCTACCAGCTTTGCACATCTAGAGAGGGACATTTTTGCCCATTCTTCTTTGTAAAATATCTCAAGCTCTGTCAGATTGGATGAAGAGCGTCTGTGAACAGCAATTTTCAAGTCTTGCCACAGATTCTCGATGTGATTTGGGTCTGGACTGTGACTGGTCCATTCTAATGCCCCGTACACACGGTTGGATTTTCCGACGGAAAATGTGTGATAGGACCTTGTTGTCGGAAATTCCGACCGTGTGTGGGCTCCATCACACATTTTCCATCGGAATTTCCGACACACAAAGTTTGAGAGCATGCTATCAAATTTTCTGACAACAAAAACCGATCCTTTAAATTCCGCCAAATTCCGACATTGTAGACAAATCCGACGGACAAAGTGCCACGCATGCTCAGAATAAATTAAGAGATGAAAGCTATTGGCTATTGCCCCGTTTATAGTCCCGAAGTACGTGTTTTACGTCACCAAGTTCAGAACGATCGGATTTTCTGACAACTTTATGTGACCGTGTGTATGCAAGACAAGTTTGAGCCAACATCCGTCGGAAAAAATCCATGGATTTTGTTGTCGGAATGTCCGATCAATGTCCGATCGTGTGTACAGGGCATTACACATGAATATGCTTTGATCTAAACCATTCCATTGTAGCTCTGGCTGGATGTTTCGGGTTGTTGTCCTGCTGGAAGGTGAACCTCCGCCCCAGTCTCAAGTCTTTTGCAGACTAACAGGTTTTCTTCTAAGATAGTCCTTTAATTGTCTCCATCCATCTTCCCATCAACTCTGACCAGCTTCCCTGTCCCTGCTGAGGAAAAGCATCCCCACCACATGATGCTGCCACCACCATGTTTCACGGTGGGGATGGTGTGTTCAGGGTGATGTGCAGTGTTAGTTTTCCCCCACACACAGAGTTTTACTTTAAGGCCAAAAAGTTGAATTTTGGTCTCATCTGACCAGATCACCTTCTTCCACATGTTTGCTGTGTCCTCCACATGGCTTCTCACAAACTACAAACAGGACTTCTTATGACTTTCTTTCACCAATGTCTTTCTTCTTGTCACTCTTCCATAAAGGGCAGATTTGTGGAGAACACGACTAATAGTTGTCCTGTGGACAGATTCTCCCACCTGAGCTGTGGATCTCTGCAGCTCCTCCAGAGTTACCATGGACCTCTTGGCTCTTCTCTGATGAATGCTCTCCTTGCCCGGCCGGTCAGTTTAGGTGGACGGCCATGTCTTGGTAGGTTGGCAGTTGTGCCATACTCTTTCCATTTTCCGATGATGGATTGAACAGAGCTCCGTGAGATGTTCAAAGCTTGGGAGTTTTTTTATAACCTAACCCCGCTTTATACTTCTCCATAACGTTATCCCTGACCTGTCTGGTGTGTTCCTTGGCCTTCATGATGCTGTTTGTTCACTAAGGTTCTCCAAAAACCTCTGAGGGTGTCACAGAACAGCTGTATTTATTTAATGACATTACAGGTTGACTCTGTTTACTAATGAAGGTGACTTCTGAAGGCAATTGGTTCCACTAGATTTTAGTTAGGGATATCAGAGTAAAGGGGGCTGAATACAAATGCCCCCCCCCCTCCACACACACACACACACACTTTTCACATATTTATTTGTAAAAAATTAGCAAAAAACATTTATCATTTTTCTTCCACTTCACAATTATGTGCCACTTTGTGTTGGTCTATCATATAAAATCCCAATAAAATACATTTATGTTTCTGGTTGTAACATGACAAAATGTGGGAAATTTCTAAAGGGATATGAATACTTTTTCAAGACACTGTAACTGGTGTCTGATTACCCTCACTACCCGAATATCAAATCTCCTGACCTTCTCTCTACCTTTCTGATTACTTGCGCATCCCCCCCCCCCCCCCCCCGAATATCACACCTCCAACATGACCTTCCATAATGTAGAACGTACTCTGCTCCTGACCTCCTTCTACCCACCTTGCTGATTATACTTGTGACCAGGATATAAAATCTACAACATGACCTTCCATAAGGTAGAAAATGCCCAATGGCTCAATGGCTTGTATTGTAGGCTCTGATTTATGGGGTCCTTTGGTGAGGTTGTTCTGGTCATCTCACAGTTTACAGAAACATTTTCACTTTTTTTGAGGCCCAGTAACACTCTTGGGAATACCTGATTTAAGGTTGAACGTGTTATTGGTTGAGTTGACAATGACGTCACACTTTTCCTTCGTTATATCTCCAGTTTTCACCTGGTAGGTGAGAGATCCAATCCTCATTTCATAAACATTCTGTGCCGGGCTTTTCACCTTCCCGAAGAAAGCTACAAAACAGATCGCAATGGCAAGAGGTCATCAAAGTGCCGTCATTGTATTCTCGATCATTCCTATTCACTACGAAGTCTGTATTCGTGCTGCTATATTTTTAAAGATCACACATTATATTTTCCTGGCTTTGAACACACATTTAGCCTGTGTGACCCCCAAAACAGTTATCAGAGATTTGTTCGGAATCAATCTGGTCTGGTAAAATTTGATGAATGAAGCAATCTGAAAAAGTAGTCAGTGAGGGACAAATGGCCCCATTGGTGGCTTTGCATATTCCAACATTTCAGTGAGACACAGTGGGGTGGATTTACTAAAGGCAAATAGACTGTGAAATTTTCAAGTTTTTCTTTATGTACAGTTGTGTTTAAAAGTTTGCCTCCCCTGGCAGAAATGGTGACATTTTGCCACTGATATTGAAACTATGACTGACCATGACAAACAACTGTGTTTTATTTAAGGATTGTGGTGATACCATTTATTATCACATAGTTGTTTGGCTCCTTTCTTAATCTTAAAAAATAGTCAATGAGTTTAACTCTCACGTGGATGCATTGAGCAGGCTAGATACTGAGCCATGGGGAGCAATAAAGAACTGACAAAAGACCTGCGTAACAAGGTAATGGAACTTTATAAAGATGGAAAAGGCTATAAAAAGATATCCAAATTGTTGAATATGCCAGTCAGTACTGTTCAATCACTTATTAAAGCGGAGCTCCACCCAAAAGGGGAAGTTCAGCTTTAAGGCCCCCTCCCCAGCTGCTGTTAGTGAAATTTAAGCTTTTGGAGGGGGGGGGGGGGGGCGGGTACCCGAATTTGACAGGTATCCTCTTCCACTTCCTCTCCAATCGCCTAAGTGATCGGAAGCTTAAGTTCTCCTTCCCTCCCTCCCAAAGTCTTCACAGTTCCCAGAAGAATGCAGGACCAGTCACAGACCACAGCGCTGCTCGCGCATGCACAGGGGGCACCCCCGACTGTGAAGCCGCAAGCTGTTACAGCCGGGTGCTAATTGGAAAAAATGCCAGCGAGGGAGGACACAGGGGGAAACCGGCTGGAGAGAGCACACCGCTGGATCGTGGGACAGGTGAGTGTATCACGTACCAGGTGCCGAAAGCCAATGGAGAGAGGACTTCCCTTGCAGCTAAGTTCCCGGACTCCCCCGGAAGTGAGACAGGAGGAGTCGGGCACATAGTAGCACAGGTCACCTGTGGAGTTGCTAGCAGAAGGACTCAGGGATACTGCTTATGTGCTGAGTAGAGACTGAGAAGTTACAAATACAAGTGTAAATGAGGCCTATGGCTACAGGGCTTTTTTACTCAGAAAATTGGTGCAGAAACTCTATCACAGCCCCATTGCACCACTCGCCATCAACATTATCAACACCCCCCAGTGTGCTACATACAGAATGCAGGGTTCAGAAGTGCGCTAGATGGGGTTCAGCAGTTTATTATGCACAGTGAGTGAGTAAATGCAGAGTTTAGAGGTGGCGTTATGTACAGAGTGCAGAGCTGAAAAATGCATTATACATGAAGTGCAGGGTTTGAGCAGTGCACGGCAAACAGAGTGCAGAGTTTAAGAGTGTGCTACATACAAAGTTCAGAATTCAGAGGTGCGCTACGTACAGAGTGCAGAATAGAGGAGTGTGCTGTGTATAGGGTTGAGAAGTGCACTAAGCACAGAATGCAGAGTTCAGGAGTGTGCAGTTTACAGAGTGCAGGGTTCAGGTGTATGCATACTGCATACAGAGCACAGGGTTCAGAATTGTGCTAGGTACAGGGTGCAGGGTTCAGGATTGTGCTACGTACAGAGTGCAGTGTTCAGGATTGTGCTACGTACAGAGTGCAGGGTTCAGGAGAACACTACGTGCAGAGCCCAGAAGTATGTTACATTCACAGTTCAGGGTTCAAGAGTGTGCTACATACAGAGTGCAGGGTTCAAGAGTGTGCTACGTACAGAGTGCAGGGTTCAGGACTGCTCCACATACAGAGTGCAGGGTTCAGGATTGCGCTATGTACAGAGTGCAGGGTTCAGGATTGTGCTATGTACAGAGTGCAGAGTTCAGGATTGTGCTATGTACAGAGTGCATGGATCAGGATTGTGCTACATACAGAGTGCAGGTTTCAGGAGTGCACTACATACAGAGTGCAGGGTTCGGGATTGTGCTACATACAGAGTGCAGGGTTCAGGATTGTGCTATGTACAGAGTGCAGGATTCAGGATTGTGCTACATACAAAGTGCAGGGTTCAAGAGTGCGCTACATAGAGCGCAGGGTTTGGGATTGTGCTATGTACAGAGTGCAGGGTTGTGCTACATACAGAGTGCAGGGTTCAGGATTGTGCTGCGTACAGAGTGCGTTACATTCAGAGTTCAAGGTTCAGGAGTGTGCCATGTGCAAAGTTTTCTATGTGCAGAGTGCAGCATTCAGGGGTGCGTTACATTCAGAGTGCAAGGTTCAGGATCGCACTGTGTACAGAGGACAGCAGGGTTGAGGATTGTGCTATGTACAAAGTGCAGGGTTGAGGAGTGTGCTATGTACAGAGTGCATGGTTGAGGATTGTGCTATGTACAGAGTGCATGGTTAAGGATTGTGCTATGTACAGAGTGTATGGTTGAGGATTGTGTTATGTACAAAGTGCATGGTTGAGGATTGTGCTATGTACAGAGTGTATGGTTGAGGATTGTGTTATGTACAGAGTGCATGGTTGAGGATTGTGTTATGTACAGAGCGCAGGTTTGAGGATTCTGTTATGTACAAAGTGCATGGTTGAGGATTGTGCTATGTACAGAGTGTATGGTTGAGGATTGTGTTATGTACAGAGTGCATGGTTGAGGATTGTGTTATGTACAGAGTGTATGGTTGAGGATTGTGTTATGTACAGAGTGCATGGTTGAGGATTGTGTTATGTACAGAGTGTATGGTTGAGGATTGTGTTATGTAAAGAGTGCATGGTTAAGGATTGTGCTATTTACAGAGCGCAGGTTTGAGGATTCTGTTATGTACAAAGGGCATGGTTGAGGATTGTGCTATGTACAGAGTGTATGGTTGAGGATTGTGTTATGTACAGAGTGCATGGTTGAGGATTGTGTTATGTACAGAGTGCATGGTTGAGGATTGTGTTATGTACAGAGTGCATGGTTGAGGATTGTGTTATGTACAGAGTGCATGGTTGAGGATTGTGTTATGTACAGAGTGCATGGTTGAGGATTGTGTTATGTACAGAGTGCATGGTTAAGGATTGTGCTATGTACAGAGTGTATGGTTGAGGATTGTGTTATGTACAGAATGCATGGTTGAGGATTGTGCTATATATCTCACAGGCCACCCCCCCAGGACAGAGCTCTTTCACCAAATTTCTGCCCCTCCCCCCAGTACAGAGCTCTTCTTTTCTCCCTGCCCAGTGTAGAACGCCTCTCTCCTCCTTTGCCAGTACAGACCTCTCCTCCCTGCCCCCTGTGCCTCACAGAAAAGAATGGACTGTAACTTACAGGAGGTCAGGCTGCCGGCGAGTGCTTTTTGTGATGCTGCAGGCTCGAGGCTAGAGCTGTGTGCCCCGCCCCATCCCTCCTTATCCCGCCCCCTCCTCTGTTAAATATGCAGGGACAGCAGGGTTGAGGATTGTGCTATGTACAAAGTGCAGGGTTGAGGATTGTGCTATGTACAGAGTGCATGGTTGAGGATTGTGCTACGTACAGAGTGCATGGTTAAGGATTGTGCTATGTACAGAGTGTATGGTTGAGGATTGTGTTATGTACAAAGTGCATGGTTGAGGATTGTGCTATGTACAGAGTGTATGGTTGAGGATTGTGTTATGTACAGAGTGCATGGTTGAGGATTGTGTTATGTACAAAGTGCATGGTTGAGGATTGTGCTATGTACAGAGTGTATGGTTGAGGATTGTGTTATGTACAGAGTGCATGGTTGAGGATTGTGTTATGTACAGAGTGCATGGTTGAGGATTGTGTTATGTACAGAGCGCAGGTTTGAGGATTCTGTTATGTACAAAGTGCATTGTTGAGGATTGTGCTATGTACAGAGTGTATGGTTGAGGATTGTGCTATGTACAGAGCGCAGGTTTGAGGATTGTGTTATGTACAGAGTGCATGGTTAAAGATTGTGCTATATACAGGGCGCAGGTTTGAGGATTCTGTTATGTACAAAGGGCATGGTTGAGGATTGTGCTATGTACAGAGTGTATGGTTGAGGATTGTGTTATGTACAGAGTGCATGGTTGAGGATTGTGATATGTACAGAGTGCATTGTTGAGGATTGTGTTATGTACAGAGTGCATGGTTGAGGATTGTGTTATGTACAGAGTGCATGGTTGAGGATTGTGCTATATATCTCACAGGCCACCCCCCCAGGACAGAGCTCTTTCACCAAATTTCTGCCCCTCCCCCCAGTACAGAGCTCTTCTTTTCTCCCTGCCCAGTGTAGAACGCCTCTCTCCTCCTTTGCCAGTACTGACCTCTCCTCCCTGCCCCCTGTGCCTCACAGAAAAGAATGGACTGTAACTTACAGGAGGTCAGGCTGCCGGCGAGTGCTTTTTGTGATGCTGCGGGCTCGAGGCTAGAGCTGTGTGCCCTGCCCCATCCCTCCTCATCCCGCCCCCTCCTCTGTTGAATATGCAGGGAGAGCAGGGAGGGTTTTGATTGTGCCGCCGGGATCAGAAGGCCAGCTTCTGTGTTTACAAGTGGCTGTAGTGAGCGGCAATGCAAGGGGCCAACGCTAAAGATTCAGGCTGAAAAAAAAAAAAGCAGTTATTATTGCATTACAAAACTTGAAGCTGCTGGCTGCCCTACAGGAGGCCCAGATGTACCCCCTTATTGGCATCTCTGGGTGCTGCCGCCTCCTCCTCCTCCTCCTCTTCCGTTCCTCTCACCGTCACCAGCAGTCCCCTGCTCTCTATGACACATGTGCAGCCTCTCATGGGGCCCCCTACTGTCAGTCCTCCCCTGATTCTGCCTAGGGCCAAGGAATAGAGCAGAGGACCCAATAATACCAGCGGCTCCTATGGGGGGGGGGGCTCTACATTAGTAAATTTAGAAGTGGCAAAGCTTCACTTTGTAAAGAATACCCAATCAGGTGCAAGGAAAATTTAATAAAGCATTTTTGCTTGCACGTGAGTGGATGGTGGAAATCAGCAGAGCTTTACCACATTTACTAAGCTCTGGGGAAATTGCACTTGTGTGTAATTGCACTTGTAAAGTGTGCAGTCTGTTTGCCTTTAGTAAATCAACCCCGATGTCTGCAGTATATGGAGTCTATATTGTTCCTGCACATAGCACAGATATAACTTACATTGGGGTTTTTCTTCTTTCTTCTGTCTTCTGGCGCTGATCTTTTTCTTCAGCTCAGAGGAGAAAGCCTGAAATCAACAATACAGGATGATAGTTTCCTCTTATATTGCTCATTATGTAGAGAACCGGGGTTCTGTGGTGCTGGGGATCAGTGGCGGAACTAGACATTTTTCCACCCGGGGGAAAAAGACTTGGTTCTGCAGGCCCTCCTGCAGGCTCTGTTTGGAGGTAGATAAGGAGAAGCTGGCTTTCAGCAGCTGCAGGAGGAACTGCCAAACTGGTTGCTTCTAAATGCTACACCTGTCCAGTTGTGACAGGGAGGCTGCACGGGTCCCATGGAGCATGGAGCATGGGGACAGCTGCGCCCCTGTCAATGCGGTGCATACACACAAGCACACACTTCGTTTCGGCCCTGCCTCCCTCTATTTTGTGTATCCCACTTCCTTTTCTCACTTCTTCTCTACTTCCATTTCGCTTCCTTTTCTCTTTTCCTTCTTTCCATATTTTTTTTTCTTGTTCTTTGGTCTTGTGGCTCAAGGTCTTTTCTTCGTTTTTTACAAGGAAAATTTACTAGACTTGACATGTGCTTACTATGACTTTATGTATAGCCCACAGTGAAGTTGCTCTAGTCATTGTTTTTATAGTTTGCTATTCTGATAATGTTTTCTTATTGACCCGCGGTATCTTGACTTCTCCATTATGAGGCTGCTTGCCATTGAACATGTTGTGACTCCAACAAATCGGGCCCTTGGACTATATCTTTCAAGAAATGGCCCTTTCTGCTCTGTAAACATATGTCCGTATTGCTTGATTTATTATTTTTGGTTTGTTTCACAAATTTTAATAAATATATTGAGCCACAATCACATCGAAATTACCTGTATAGTTTCTGTGTCACTCGGGTGCAGCATAAAATTCACTTGTTTCAGATATTGGAGTCGATTTCTGTCGCTGAACTCCAGAATCTCCTCATACATTAAGGCAGCCACAGTATTCCTGGGGAATTCTAGAACTCCAGTTCCGATTGCTGGGATTGTGATGGATCTGTACTGTTTGTTTTCTACAGTGCTTAGACAATCACTCAGAATTTTTCTCAGAATCTGGCAACAGATACAATTGGCTGTTAGTTCAGGTGGGTGATGGTGCAGGAGAGTTGTATGGTTATAGATGGTGAACAGATGGAAGGATGGTGGGCAAATGGATGGTTGACAGATGGATAGGTGTTGAGCAGATGGAAGGATGGTGGACAGATGGAAGGATGATGGACAGATGGAAGGATGGTGGACAGATGGAAGGTTGGTGGACAGAGGGAAGGATGGTAGACAGATGGATGGTGGACGGATGGAAGGATGGTGGACAGATGTAAGGTTGGTGGACAGATGGAAGGATGGTAGACAGATGGATGGTGGACGGATGGAAGGATGGTAGACAAATGGATGGTGGACGGATGGTAGACAAATGGATGGTGGACAGATGGAAGGATGGTGGACGGATGGAAGGATGGCAGACAGATAGATGGTGGACAGAGGGAAGGATGGTGGACAGAGGGAAGGATGGTGGACAGAGGGAAGGATGGTGGACAGAGGGAAGGATGGTGGGCAGATGGAAGCATGGTGGGCAGATGGAAGCATGGTGGACAGATGGAAGCATGGTGGACAGATAGAAGGATGGTGGACAGATGGAAGGTTGGTGGACAGATGGAAGGTTGGTGGACAGATGGAAGGTTGGTGGACAGATGGAAGGTTGGTGGACAGATGTATGGATGATGGACAGAGGTAAGGATGGTGGACAGATGGATGGTGGACAGATTGAAGGATGGTGGACAGTTTGATGGTAGACAGATGGATAGCGGACAGAGGGAGGGATGGTGGACAGATGGATGGTGGACAGAGAGAAGGATGGTGGACAGAGGGAAGGATGGTTGACTCAGGGAAGGATGGTGGACAGATGGATGGGTGGTGGGCAGATGGATGGATGGTGGACAGATGGAAGGATGGTGGACAGTTGGATGGTGAACAGAGGGAAGGATGGTACACAGATGAATGGTGGACAGAGGGAAGAATTGCAGACAAATGGATGGTGGACAGAGGGAAGGGTGGTGGACAGAGGGAAGGATGGTGGACAGAGGGAAGGATGGTGGACAGATGGAAGCTTGGTGGACAGATGGATGGATGGATGGTGGACAGATGGATGGATGATGGACAGAGGTAAGGATGGTGGACAGATGGAAGGATAGTGGACAGTTTGATGGTGGACAGAGAGAGGGATGGTGGACAGATGGATGGTGGACAGAGGGAAGGATGGTGGACAGAGGGAAGGATGGTGGACAGTTGGATGGTGGACAGAGGGAAGGATGGTACAGAGGGAAGGATGGCAGACAGATGGATGGTGGACAGAGGGAAGGCTGGTAGACAGATGGATGGTGGACAGAGGGAAGGATGGTAGACAGATGGATGGTGGACAAAGGGAAGGATGGTAGACAGATGAATGGTGGACAGAGGGAAGGATGGCAGACAGATGGATGGTGGACAGAGGGAAGGATGGTAGACAGATGGATGGTGGACAGATGGAAGGATGGTGGACAGATGGAAGGATGGTAGACGAATGGTGGACAGATGGAAGTATGGTGGACAGATGGATGGTGGACAGAGGAAAGGATGGTGGATGGCGGACAGAGGGAAGGATGGCAGACAGATGGAAGGATGGCAGATAGATAGATGGTGGACTGAGGGAAGGATGGTGGACAGATGGAAGGATGATGGGCAGATGGAAGCATGGTGGACAGATGGAAGGATGGTGGACAGAGAGAAGGATGGTAGACAAATGGATGGTGGACAGAGGGAAGGATGGTAGACAGATGAATGGTGGACAGAGGGAAGGATGGTAGACAGATGGATGGTGGACAGAGGGAAGAATGGTAGACAGATGGATGGTGGACAGATGGAAGAATGATGGACAGATGGAAGGATGATGGACTGATGGATGGTGGACAGATGGAAGGATGGTGGATAGATGGGTGGTGGACAGAGGAAAGGATGGTGGGCAGAGGAAAGGATGGTGGGCAGAGGGAAGGATGGTGGGCAGAGGGAAGGATGGTGGGCAGAGGGAAGGATGGTGGGCAGAGGGAACGATGGTGGACAGAGGGAAGGACGGTGGACAAAGGGAAGGATGGTAGACAGATGGATGAAAGGGGGGGATTTGAAGTGGGGGTGAGGATGTGTACTAAGAGGAGAAATTTAGGGGGAAGAGGTTTTGAAGTGGGGGGGGGGGGGTGTGCACTAAGAGTGGACATTTTTGGGGGATGAGGATTTGTGCTAGGAGGTATGATTTAGGAAGTAAGCATGCAGATTAGTGCTCAGTGGGTTTTTTTTTGGGGGGGGGAGGGGGGGGGAGTTTGCTGACACATAATGCTCATACAGCCCTCAGTCCAACCTTTGTTGGTGTGTGTGTGTCAATGTTGATGATAATTTCCTATATCCCTGTATGTCGTGTTCACTAAAGCCCCATACACACGATAGGACTTTGTACAAACTTTCCCTTGGATTTTTGTACAAAGGGCGTCGGCCAGAAATTTGTCTTGCATACAGACGACAGGACTTTTCCAGCCTACTTTCACCAAATCACGTGGTTTTTCAGCTCTTTACCACCACCCTTTGGCCAACTTCTGTATTGTTGTCTGATATTGTGTCAATCTCGCCACTTTTATTGGCGAGATTGACACCTTGCGAGCCGGGTTCACACTGATGCGGGGACCTGACTTGGATCTCCGCCAATACCAGGCACTGTGTTTGGTATGAATCTTGAGGGGGAACTCCACGCCAAATTTTAAATAAAAAAACGGCATGGGTTCCCCTCCAGGGGCATACCCGGCCCTTAGATCTGGTATGGATTTTAAGGTAAACCCCCTATGCAGAAAAAACGGCGTGGGGGTCCCCCAAAATTCATACCAGACCCTTATCCGAGCACGCAGCTTGGCCGGTCAGGAAAGGGGGTGAGGAAGAACGAGCACCCCCCCCTCCTGAACCATACCAGGCCGCATGCCCTCAACATGGGGGGTGGGTGCTTTGGGGGAGAGAGCGTCCTGCAGCCCCCCCACCCCAAAAAACCTTGTCCCCATGTTGATGAGGACAAGGGCCTCTTCCCGACAACCCTGGCCATTGGTTGTTGGGGTCTGCGGGCGGGGGGCTTATCGGAATTTGGGGGCCCCCTTTAATAAGGGGGCCCCCAGATCCCGGCCCCCCACCCTATGTGAATGAGTATGGGGTACATCGTACCCCTACCCATTCACCTAGGGGAAAAAAGTGTCAATAAAAAACACAGTACACAGGTTTTTAAAGTAATTTATTAGGCAGCTCCGGGGTCTTCTTCCGACTTTGGGGGTCCTCTTCTGACTTCAGGGGTCTTCTTCCAACTTCGGGGGTCCTCTTCCTGATTTCAGGGGTCTCTCCGGCGTCTTCTCCCGGTGTCCGGATCTTCTGCTGGCTCCACCGCTATCTTCTGCCGCTCTTTTGCAAGCGGTGGCCCGGACTTCTGGATCGTCTTCCTCCTCTTCTCTTCCAGAGATGTTGACACGACGCTCTCTCCAACTGGAATGAGCGCTCCGCAAAGGACTTATATAGGCAGTGACCCTGCCCGCAGACCCCGACAACAAACGGCCAGGGTTGTCGGGAAGAGGCCCTTGGCCTCGTCAACATGGGGACAAGGTGCTTTGGGGGGGCCGCAGGACGCCCCTCCCCCAAAGCACCCACCCCCCATGTTGAGGGCATGCGGCCTGGTACAGCTCAGGAGGGGGGGGGGCGCTCGCTCGTCCCCACCCCCTTTCCTGACTGGCCGGGCTGCGTGCTTGGATAAGGATCTGGTATGGATTTTGGGGGGAACCCCACGCCGACTTTTTGGCGTAGGGGGTTCCCCTTAAAATCCATACCAGACCGAAGGGTCTGGTATTCCCCCAGAGGGGAATTTCCTCTCGTGCCTGCCGCAGTAGGAAAATGTGTTTTTCCTATTGCAGCCAGCGCGAGATGTACAGTACACTGTCGCCGAGAACCGGCACGATCGGATGGCGCTGGAAACATTCTCGCGGCTGCGTACTGTAGTTTGTACAAAAGTCAGACGGCTTTGTGTACACAGGATCGGACTTTGCTCCATCGGACTTTTGTTGCCGGAAAGTTTGTCCGTTCGCACAGCCAACAAAAGTCAGATGGAAATAGAAAAAGTTTGTCCGATGGAGCGTACACACGGTCAGATGTTGCTCCAAAACAGCTAATTTGCATGTTTGTTGTCAAAAAGTCCGATCGTGTGTACGACCCTTTAGATTCACGTCCAAGAGTCTTTTAAAACTATCATTACTCTTGTCTACTGACACCACCAATTGTGGACGAGAGTTCCAAATCCTTACTGCCCTGACAGTGAAAAACACCCTCTACAACTTAGCCACTTACCACGAAATCACGTACCTGTACATCATTTGGCTTTAAGTGGTTATACCGGGATGATATGCAGCTGCAGGCATCACCCCAGTACCGTTTTTTAGAGCCAACAGTTGGCTTTCTTGTGATAACAACCGATGCGGCTAAGCAGCTGCTTGGCTGTTATTACAAGCAGCGGGAGGGGACATCCCTCCCGCCACCTTCTGCTACTCTGCCCGGCATCTCCCGTCCAAACGGTAGACCCGAGCAACCAGCCGGCTTGTTCACCAGCTGGCCCCAGACCCGATCATAGTCGGAATCGGCTTTGATCAGGTCTCCAAAGTAGTAAGCGGAAGCAACGTTACAACATCACTTTCCCGGATTACTGAAGTCTTAAAGGCGCCAGATTAAAAAGTATTCAAAAACTCCGATCTTACTGTCACAAGGGATGTTTACATTCACTGTGAGAGCAATAAAAGTGATAAAAAAATTAAATCAAAAGGACAGTGAAAAAGAATAAATAAAAAGTAAAATAATTCTAGCAGTAGACCTCCTCTGTAACTCTAAACAGGTAACCTGTAAAAGAAAAATTAAAAAAATTAGCGTAGTTTGTCACCATTCCACAAATGTGGTCAATTTTAAAGCGTGACATGTTAGGTATCTATTTACTCGATGTAACATCATCTTTCACATTATACAAAAAAATTTGGATAACTTTATTGTTTCTTTTCTTTTTATTCATTAAAGTGTATTTTGTCCATAAAAAAAAAAAAAATTGTTTGCAAGACCGCTGCGCAAATACCATGTGACATAAAATAGTGCAACAACCGGCATTTTTTTTTTAGCAGGGTTTCTGCTTAAAAAAAAATTACTGGTATATAATATTTGGGGGGTTCTAAGTACTTGTATTTTTTCTTGTAAGCAACAAATGTCAGACAGATATTAATAATTTGTAAAGTAAAGAGTAGTGGGGACTTTAAATATGCCAAATGAGAAAAAAAAACTGAAAAAAAAATACATGTACATTTTTATTATTGTTCACATAGAGATAAAAAGTATCACAAAATTAGTGTTGAAAATAACTTTTTTAAATGAAAAAAAACTTGTAATAAATTCGAAAATGTATAAACATAGTATATACATGCATTTGTAACTGGTCAAATGTCAGAAAAAGGCCTGGTCTTCAAGTGGTTAAAAGGTAACTCACCTTTTTTGGGGAAAAAAAAAAATCTAGCGTATACAATTGCGACACAAGTTATATTGAATGTTATTAAAAATTACATTTCCCTTTAAATCTGCAGCTGTAATTTTCTGCAAAATGCAATGCAATATGGCTAACTGGAGGTGCTCTGTAACACAGAATGTGAACAGATCTCCCACCAGAAACATCATTTCCTGCTTGTGTGATTGGCTCACTGATTTTCCCAGAGGTCTGCCTAAGATACAAGTCAGATTTTGTACATTCCCTGCAACAAAAATGTTATTTTTGGCGAGATACTTCCAATAGAAAATCACATCTAAAGGGATGCAGACCCTGCCACTTTCCTCATTGCAGCCCTGCATGTGCAGCAGCTGATTGATAATTATGAAGCCACTCCCATTAGACTCACTGTGCACATTGGCACAGAGAAACACACAGTGATTTCTTCAGAATAGCAAAAGGTAGGAATCTGCAACAAAGTTTGTTAAAATCCTTGTCATGTACATAGATCTCCCGGAGAGGAACATTTTTTTTCTTAAAAAAAGTGGAGTTACTCTTTAAGGTTAACCACTTCAGCCCCGGAAGGATTTACCCCCTTCCTGACCAGAGCACTTTTTACAATTTGGCACTGCGTCGCTTTAACTGCTAATTGCGCGGTCATGCAATGCTGTACCCAAACGAAATTTGCGTCCTTTTCTTCCCACAAATAGAGCTTTATTTTGATGGTATTTGATCACCTCTGCCGCTTTTATTTTTTGCGCTATAAACGGAAAAAGACCGAAAATTTTGAAAAAAAATGATATTTTCTACTTTTTGTTATAAAAAAAATCCATTAAAATCAATTTTAGTCATACATTTAGGCCAAAATGTATTCGGCCACATGTCTTTGGTAAAAAAAAATGTCAATAAGCGTATATTTATTGGTTTGCGCAAAAGTTATAGCGCCTACAAACTAGGGTACATTTTCTGGAATTTACACAGCTTTTAGTTTATGACTGTCCATGTCATTTCATGAGGTGCTAAAATGGCAGGGCAGTACAAAACCCCCCCAAATGACCCCATTTTGGAAAGTAGACACCCCAAGGAAATTGCTGAGAGGCATGTTGAACCCATTGAATATTTTTTTTTTTTGTCCCAAGTGATTGAATAATGACAACAAAAAAAAAAAAAAAAAAAAATTACAAAAAGTTGTCACTAAATGATATATTGCTCACACAGGCCATGGGCATATGTGGAATTGCACCCCAAAATACATTCAGCTGCTTCTCCTGAGTACGGGGATACCAAATGTGTGGGACTTTTTGGGAGCCTAGCCGCGTACGGGGCCCCGAAAACCAAGCACCGCCTTCAGGATTTCAAAGGGCATACATTTTTGATTTTACTCCTCACTACCTATCACAGTTTTGAAGGCCATAAAATGCCAGGATGGCACAAACCCCCCCCAAATTACCCCATTTTGGAAAGTAGACACCCCAAGCTATTTGCTGAGAGGCATGTTAAGTCCATGGAATATTTTATATTTGGACACAAGTTGCGGGAAAGTGACAATTTTTTTTTTTTTTTTTTTTTTTTGCACAAAGTTGTCACTAAATGATATATTGCTCAAACATGCCATGGGCATATGTGGAATTACACCCCAAAATACATTCTGCTGCTTCTCCTGAGTACGGGGATACCACATGTGTGGGACTTTTTGGGAGCCTAGCCGCGTACGGGGCCCCTAAAACCAAGCACCGCCTTCAGGATTTCAAAGGGCATAAATTTTTGATTTTACTCCCCACTACCTATCACAGTTTTGAAGGCCATAAAATGCCAAGATGGCACAAACCCCCCCCAAATGACCCCATTTTGGAAAGTAGACACCCCAAGCTATTTGCTGAGAGGCATGTTGAGTCCATGGAATATTTTATATTTGGACACAAGTTGCGGGAAAGTGACAATTTTTTTTTTTTTTGCACAAAGTTGTCACTAAATGATATACTGCTCAAACATGCCATGGGCATATGTGGAATTACACCCCAAAATACATTCTGCTGCTTCTCCTGAGTACGGGGATACCACATGTGTGGCACTTTTTGGGAGCCTAGCCGCGTACGGGGCCCCAAAAACCAAGCACCGCCTTCAGGATTTCTAAGGGCATAAATTTTTGATTTTACTCCTCACTACCTATCACAGTTTTGAAGGCCATAAAATGCCAAGATGGCACAAATCCCCCCCAAATGACCCCATTTTGGAAAGTAGACACCCCAAGCTATTTGCTGAGAGGCATGTTGAGTCCATGGAATATTTTATTTTTTGACACAAGTTGCGGGAAAGTGACAATTTTTTTTTTTTTTTGCACAAAGTTGTCACTAAATGATATATTGCTCACACAGGCTATGGGCTTATGTGGAATTGCACCCCAAAATACATTCTGCTGATTCTCCTGAGTATGGGGATACCACATGTGTGGGACTTTTTGGGAGCCTAGCCGCGTACGGGGCCCCGAAAACCCAGCACCGCCTTCAGGATTTCTAAGGGCGTAAAGTTGTGATTTCACTCCTCACTACCTATCACATTTTTGAAGGTCATAAAATGCCCAGATGGCACAAAACCCCCCCAAATGACCCCATTTTGGAAAGAAGACACCCCAAGCTATTTGCTGAGAGGCATGATGAGTACATGGAATATTTTATATTTTGACACAAGTTGCGGGAAAGTGACAATTTTTTTTTTTTTTTTTTTTTTTTTGCACAAAGTTGTCACTAAATGATATATTGCTCAAACATGCCATGGGCATATGTGGAATTACACCCCAAAATACATTCTGCTGCTTCTCCTGAGTATGGGGATACCACATGAGTGGCACTTTTTGGGAGCCTAGCTTCATACGGGGCCCCGAAATTCAATCACCACCTTCAGGATTTCTAAGAGCGTTAATTTTTGATTTCACTCCTTACTACCCATCACAGTTTTGAAGGCCATAAAATGCCAAGATAGCACAAAACCGCCCCAAAATGACCCCATTTTGGAAAGTAGACACCCCAAGCTATTTGCTGAGAGGCATGGTGAGTATTTTGCAGCTCTCATTTGTTTTTGAAAATGAAGAAAGACAAGAAAAACGTATTTTTTTTTTCCTTTTTTCAATTTTCAAAAGTTTGTGACAAAAAGTGAGGTCTGCAAAATACTCACTATACCTCTCAGCAAATAGCTTTGGGTGTCTATTTTCCAAAATGGGGTCATTTGGGGGGGGGTTTGTGCCATCTGGGCATTACATGGCCTCCGAAACTGTGATAGGCAGTGAAGAGTGAAATCAAAAATTTTCGCCCTTAGAAAGCCTGAAGGCGGTGCTTGGTTTTCGGGGTCCCCTATGCGGTTAGGCTCCCAAAAAGTCTCACACATGTGGTATCCCCGTACTCAGGAGAGGCAACAGAATGAATTTTGGGGTGTAATTTCACATATTCCCATGGCATGTTTGAGCAATATATCATTTAGTGACAACTTTGTGCAAAAAAAAAAAAAAAATAATAATAATTTGTCTTTTTCCCGCAACTTGTGTCACAATATAAAATATTCCATGGACTCGACATGCCTCTCAGCAAATAGCTTGGGGTGTCTACTTTCCAAAATGGGGTCATTTGGGGGGGTTTTGAACTGTCCTGGCATTTTATGCACAACATTTAGAAGCTTATGTCACACATCACCCACTCTTCTAACCACTGGAAGACAAAGCCCTTTCTGACACTTTTTGTTTACATGAAAAAAATTTTTTTTTTTGCAAGAAAATTACTTTGAACCCCCAAACATTATATATTTTTTTAAAGCAAATGCCCTACAGATTAAAATGGTGGGTGTTTCATTTTTTTTTTCACACAGTATTTGCGCAGCGATTTTTCAAACGCATTTTTTGGGGAAAAAACACACTTTTTTAAATTTTAATGCACTAAAACACACTATATTGCCCAAATGTTTGATGAAATAAAAAAGATGATCTTAGGCCGAGTACATGGATACCAAACATGACATGTTTTAAAATTGCGCACAAACGTGCAGTGGCGACAAACTAAATACATTTTTAAAAGCCTTTAAAAGCCTTTACAGGTTACCACTTTAGATTTACAGAGGAGGTCTACTGCTAAAATTACTGCCCTCGATCTGACCTTCGCGGTGATACCTCACATGCATGGTGCAATTGCTGTTTACATTTGACGCCAGACCAACGCTTGCGTTCGCCTTTGCGCGAGAGCAGGGGGGGATGGGGGTGCTTTTTTTTTTTTTTTTTTTTTTTTTAATTAATTTTTTGATTTTTTATCTTATTTTTAAACTGTTCCTTTCATTTTTATTTTTTTTAAATCATTTTTATTGTTATCTCAGGGAATGTAAATATCCCCTATGATAGCAATAGGTAGTGACAGGTACTCTTTTTTGAAAAAATTGGGGTCTATTAGACCCTAGATCTCTCCTCTGCCCTCAAAGCATCTGACCACACCAAGATCGGTGTGATAAAATGCTTTCCCAATTTCCCAATGGCGCTGTTTACATCCGGCGAAATCTAAGTCATGAAATGCTCGTAGCTTCCGGATTCTTAGGCCATAGAGATGTTTGGAGCCATTCTGGTCTCCGATCAGCTCTATGGTCAGCTGGCCGAATCACTGGCTGCATTCTCAGGTTCCCTGTTGGGACAGGAGAGCCAGAGAAAAACATGGAAGACAGTGGGGGGGGGGGCATTTCCTCCCACTGCTTGTAAAAGCAGTCTAGAGGCTAATTAGCCGCTAGGATTGCTTTTACATGAAAGCCGACCGCTGGCTGAAAAGAATGATACCAAGATGATACCTAAACCTGCAGGCATCATTCTGGTATAACCACTCAAAGTCCAGCAACATACCAGTACGTTGCTGGTCCTTGTTGGGCATATATTGTAAACTTTTTTTTCATGCAGCCTGTGGGCTGAACGAAAAAAAGATATTGATCGGTGGGTATGCCCACCATTAGAATACCTCCCTTCATCCACCCACTTCTAATGATGGGCATACATGCACCATTTATATATGCCGAAGCATGGGGGCATCCTCCCGCAAAAGGCAGGAGCAAATTGCTCCTCCACCCACTGCCCCCACGCTTCGGCATATATGCTGAAGTATGTAACTGTGGTGGTGAAATCACCTCCGACAGCGCTGGAGTCACGGCTTTATGTATCGTGGGAGCAAACGCTGTTGCTGTCAAGATAAATAAATCCGCGCTGCAACTGAATGGTGTACCTGCTAAGCAAATGATGGTTAACAAAAAACAAAGTAACATTACAGTATAACAGTAATACTTACCATACCTGCAAAGCAAATACAAAAAAAAACCATAGTAAAAAATAAAACATTTAACGCAACCTGTGCCTACCTAAAATATATATATGCCGAAGCATGGGGGCATCCTCCCGCAAAAGGCAGGAGCAAATCGCTCCTCCACCCACTTCTGCCCCCACGCTTCGGCATATATGCTGAAGTATGTAACTGTGGTGGTGAAATCACCTCCGACAGCGCTGGAGTCACGGCTTTATGTATCGTGGGAGCAAACGCTGTTGCTGTCAAGATAAATAAATCCGCGCTGCAACTGAATGGCGTACCTGCTAAGCAAATGATGGTTAACAAAAAACAAAGTAACATTACAGTATAACAGTAATACTTACCATACCTGCAAAGCAAATACAAAAAAAAACCATAGTAAAAAATAAAACATTTAACGCAACCTGTGCCTACCTAAAATATATATATGCCGAAGCATGGGGGCATCCTCCCGCAAAAGGCAGGAGCAAATCGCTCCTCCACCCACTTCTGCCCCCACGCTTCGGCATATATGCTGAAGTATGTAACTGTGGTGGTGAAATCACCTCCGACAGCGCTGGAGTCACGGCTTTATGTATCGTGGGAGCAAACGCTGTTGCTGTCAAGATAAATAAATCCGCGCTGCAGCTGAATGGCGTACCTGAAAACAATAAAATGTTTAAAACACAGTAAACTATAAAAAAATTACATACCTAAAAAGCAAACATGATAAAACATAACAATAAAACAATGCAGAATAGAATACAGTAAAAAAGAGCAGAACAATAGAGAGAAAATAGAGAGAGAGAGAACAATAAAACGACAACTATTTTTGGTTTTTTTATTTTATATTTTTTTTTTTACTTTTTTTTTTTTTATAACTGTAACTTTTAAAACTGTAACGGTTCCAGGTTTGGGTCTCTCAAAATGCGATGGCATCTTGGGAGACCCTGTGGAAGTGTGTCCTAGTCTGTGCAGTGCTGTACCCTACGCTAATACTCAACTAGTGTATGGTAGCGTTCAAAACATTCACCAATGCAAAGACCAGGATTGCCAGGACAGGAGGGACAATAATACCGGGTGTCACGCCTAAATCCGCGCTTTCTGCAGACACGACATTTTCTTTGGGGGGCTCGTTGGGTAGGGGTACTCTGGAGGACATAAGGAAAATGCCTCTCATGCAGCCGGCCTACTGCATTTGGATTGGGAAGGTGAGGTGGAGCACCGTCTGGAAACAGAAGGGCTCTGACGATCTCTTCCTGGAATTTAAGGAAGGATCCAGTCCGTCCTGAAGCTCTGTATAGCACATGAGCGTTCAGCAAAGCCAATTGAAATAAATAAACAGACACTTTTTTGTACCAGCGTCTGGCCTTACGGGCAACTAGGTACGGCGCCAACAACTGGTCGTTGAGGTCCACCCCTCCCATATTAAGGTTGTATTCGTGGACACAGAGGGGTTTCTCCACAACACCAGTCGCCGTAGTAATTTGGGTCGTCGTGTCTGCATGAAGGGAGGTGAGAACGAAAACATTCTTCTTATCCCTCCACTTCATAGCGAGCAAATTATTATACTTCAAGCAGGCTCTCTCCCCCAGCCTAAGACGGGAATCTACAAGCCTCTGGGGAAAGCCCCGGCGATTAGGTCGCACGGTGCCACATGCTCCAATCTGCTGATCAAACAAGTGACTAAAAAGTGGCACGCTCGTATAATAATTGTCCACGTACAAGTGGTACCCCTTTCCGAATAAGGGTGACACCAAGTCCCACACTATCTTGCCAGCGCTTCCTATGTAGTCAGGGCAGTTTATCGGCTCTACGTGACTATCTTTGCCCTCGTAAACCATGAATCTACATGTATAGCCTGTGGCCCTGTCACAGAGCTTATACATCTTGACCCCGTATCTGGCACGCTTGCTGGGAAGGTACTGTTTGAAGGACAAGCGGCCAGAAAACTTAACCAGGGACTCATCAACGCAGACAACTTGATGGGGGGTAAACAAGTCTGCAAAACGTTGGTTGAAGTGGTTTACGAGGGGCCGAATTTTGTAGAGCCGATCGTATGCAGGGTCTCCACGAGGACGACAGAGTTCATTGTCGTTGAAGTGCATGAACCGCAAAATCTGCTCGTATCGTGCCCTGGCCATTGAAGCAGAGAACACGGGCATATGGTGAATTGGGTCAGTGGACCAATATGACCGCAACTCACTCTTTTTGGTTATGCCCATGTTGAGGGAAAGGCCCAGAAAGATCTTAAATTCGGAGACCGTAATTGGTCTCCAATCTCTGGCAAGGGAGGACTGGGGATTAGCGGCGATGTGTTGACCAGCGTACAAATTGCTTTGGTCCACAATAGATCTATAGAGATCTTCGGTGAAAAACAGTGAATAAAAATCCAGTGGCATAAAGTCAACTGTTTCCACCTGAATTCCGGGTTGGTCAGTGAATGGGGGAAGTACGGGTGCTGCAGAAGTGGTGGGTACCCAATTCGGATTGGCGAATGCAGCAGGAAGGGCACTATGGGCACGACGGGCCTGTCTTTGTCTTATTGGTGGCAGCGGGACACTAGTTGTGCTTGCCACCTCGCCAGCTTGAACTGCACTTATGGGACTCGCCACGTCACCACGTGATACTGCAGTGCTGGATGTACGACCAGGGTGTACTAGGCCGCTGGTGCTTGCCAGTTCACCAGAAGGAGTAGCGGCACTAGTACCTCTCTGCTCCCTACGAGAGCCCTGCGGTTCTTGCACTTCAAGGACAGAAGAAGAAGATCGGGGTCTGGTACGCCTGACCCTAGCAGGGACCACAACTCCGTCGTCAGAGCTATCTGTCATGGAGCCGCTGTCCTCTACAGGTTCGTATTCTGAGCTTGAACTTGACAGATGAGTGACTTCCTCTTCACTATCTGTCATGCTCAGAATCCTGTAGGCCTCTTCACTAGTGTACCTTCTATTTGCCATTTTGGGCTCTAAATTTAGGGGTACACTAGTGAGACTCACAGGCAAAAAAGCTCCTGACTGTCAGCGACTGATTCAAAGTGCTACCAAAAAACTGTTAGCGATCGCAGGGATCAGGCCTGACTCTGCAAACGCTACAGTTATGTGTGCTTAGTGTTTTGTGACAGTTATCGATCGATACTGCACTTGGGTGGGCTGGGCTGGGCTGGGCCGAGGAGCAAAACGCAGGTGCTAGCAGGTATCTGGGCTGATCCCGCTAACACTGCGTTTTTTTGGGGGACCCTAAACTGCTGGGGAGTATAGATCTGATCGGATCAGATATCGATCCGTTCAGATACTATAGCACTAAGGGAGGTGTATGCTGCGTGCGTAGGTGTTAGCGGTACTGGCGCTAACCTGACGCTGCCTGGGGCGACGCAGACCTTATCTGATCCTAAAAACTTAACTTCTATCACCGCCGGGCAATTAGGGGGTTAAACCTTTATAGGGTAATAAACGGCGGGTGCCCTAAAACTGTAATAAACTACAAAAAACCAAAACCAACTAACCAGCGTCACCTGTAACAATTATATGGTGATCGCTGGTGAAAGGGTTAACTAGGGGGCAATCAAGGGGTTAAAACCTTTAGTAGGTAGTATATGGGGGTCCCTGTCGCTATAAAACACTGACAGCGAACCTATATACTTACCTCCCTAACTAGCGTCACCTGTGTCACTAATACAGCGATCAGAAAAACGATCGCTTAGTGACACTGGCGACGGGGGGTGATCACGGGGTTAAAACTTTATTAGGGGGGTTAGGGGGGTACCCTGGACCTAAAGGGGGGTACCCTAGACCTAAAGGGGGCTAACCTAACGGCCCTAACACTTGTAACTGACACAAACTGACACCAATGCAATAAATCAGAAAAAAAAAAAACCTGCTATTGGTGTCAGAGTGACAGGGGGTACAGGGGGGTGATCAGGGGGTGATCGGGGG
>JBBDGP010003013.1:235000-237500 GCA_037952835.1 Lithobates septentrionalis
TCGGCCTCGACGTCGCGCTCTCCCGCGGCCGGTCAAGAGCGCGACGTCGAGGCCGACGGGCGCCCTCGGCCTCGCCCGGCGCGACCCCGCCGCCGGCGGCGTCCTTCTGACCGGCCTAATTCTCCTTCGGGTCCTGGCAGACTCACCGTCGGGGTCCGCGGGGGCGATCGGAGGACCACCCCGGGCGGGGTGGCGGGTCTCCTCCGGCCCCGCGACCAACCGGGGGACCCGTCGCCGGTGCGGCGGGTCGACCGCGGAAGCCTTCCCCGGGCGGACGGGAGGGGGGGTGGAGGCGCCCCTGGCGGTCCGCGACCTCCGGGGCCGGGTCCTGGGCGCTCCTTCCCCTCCCCGCCGGGAGGCGGTGGGCATCATCGGTCCGAGCGTGAGGCGTCCTGAGAACGTGGCACTCTGAAAATCACCTCCTCACATATATCCGCAGCAACCTTTCCCGGAGCCCTCCCTCCCCGAAAATAGTTCCGGGCCGGAAGGGGGGATCAGAGCGAAATCCGTCCGGGCTCCTGGAACTCCCTCCCGGCCTCGGCGGGCAAATCCGACCTCATACGCGACCTCCGCGCTTTTTGCCCAGGAAAAACGGCAAAGACACCAATGTCCAGCTTGGAACGGCTGGTCAGCTTGGCTTTGGCCGCGCGCGCCGGGGAAAGCCGCCGACTCTCTGGAGCGCTCCGCCGGCCTCAGATCGAGCCGAGGGCCGGGTAAGGCGGCAAACTCTCTGGAGCGCTCCTCCGGCCGCGGGCCGGGAAAGGCGGCAAACTCTCTGGAGCGCTCCGTCGGCCTCGGACCCGGCCGAGGGCCGGGGAAGGCGGCAAACTCTCTGGAGCGCCGGACCGGCTTGGGACCCGGACTCGAGCCCCGCGGAGGGAGGGAGGAAGACGAACGCTCAAGTCCAAAGGGTCAGCTTGGCCATAGGCTTCGCTTTAGCGGACGTTGGAGAACATTCATCCCGGTTAGGTGCGGTCGTCGCCGGTCACCCCCGGCTGCCTTACCATGGGTCCTGGACGGTTCCTGGAGCCTGCTGGAAGCCCCGGACCTTCGCGGTTACCCATGCCCGTGCGGTTAGCGGACGTTGGGACACCTTTAATCCCGGTTAAGTGCGGTCATCGCCGGTCACCCCTGGCAGGTCTACCATGGGTCCTGGACGGTTCCTGGAGCTTGGTGGACACCCCGGACCTTCGCGGTTACCCATGCCCGGGCGGTCAGCGGGCGTTTGAGCATCTTTAATCCCGGTTAAGTGCGGTCATCGCCGGTCACCCCTGGCAGGTCTACCATGGGTCCTGGACGGTTCCTGGAGCTTGGTGGACACCCCGGACCTTCGCGGTTACCCATGCCCGGGCGGTCAGCGGGCGTTTGAGCATCTTTAATCCCGGTTAAGTGCGGTCATCGCCGGTCACCCCTGGCAGGTCTACCATGGGTCCTGGACGGTTCCTGGAGCTTGGTGGACACCCCGGACCTTCGCGGTTACCCATGCCCGGGCGGTCAGCGGGCGTTTGAGCATCTTTAATCCCGGTTAAGTGCGGTCATCGCCGGTCACCCCTGGCAGGTCTACCATGGGTCCTGGACGGTTCCTGGAGCTTGGTGGACACCCCGGACCTTCGCGGTTACCCATGCCCGTGCGGTTAGCGGACGTTGGGACACCTTTAATCCCGGTTAAGTGCGGTCATCGCCGGTCACCCCTGGCAGGTCTACCATGGGTCCTGGACGGTTCCTGGAGCTTGGTGGACACCCCGGACCTTCGCGGTTACCCATGCCCGTGCGGTTAGCGGACGTTGGGACACCTTTAATCCCGGTTAAGTGCGGTCATCGCCGGTCACCCCTGGCAGGTCTACCATGGGTCCTGGACGGTTCCTGGAGCTTGGTGGACACCCCGGACCTTCGCGGTTACCCATGCCCGTGCGGTCAGCGGGCGTTGGGACACCTTTAATCCCGGTTAGGTGCGGTCATCGCCGGTCACCCCTGGCAGCCTTACCATGGGTCCTGGACGGTTCCTGGAGCCTGCTAGACCCTCCGGACCTTCGCGGTTACCCATGCCCGGGCGGTCAGCGGACGTTGGGACATCTTTAATCCCGGTTAGGTGCGGTCATCGCCGGTCACCCCTGGCAGGTCTACCATGGGTCCTGGACGGTTCCTGGAGCCTGCTAGACCCTCCGGACCTTCGCGGTTACCCATGCCCGGGCGGTTAGCGGACGTTGGGACACCTTTAATCCCGGTTAGGTGCGGTCATCGCCGGTCACCCCTGGCAGCCTCACCATGGGTCCTGGACGGTTCCTGGAGCCTGCTAGACCCTCCGGACCTTCGCGGTTACCCATGCCCGGGCGGTCAGCGGGCGTTGGGACACCTTTAATCCCGGTTAGGTGCGGTCATCGCCGGTCACCCCTGGCAGCCTTACCATGGGTCCTGGACGGTTCCTGGAGCCTGCTGGAAGCCCCGGACCTTGCCGACTACTCATGCCCGGGCGGTCAGCGGACGCTGGAGCCCCTTTAAT